>LZPO01036885.1:0-11861 GCA_001675575.1 Neotoma lepida | reverse complement strand
GTATAATTTCCATGCTGTTGAGCAGGCCTCAAATGTAATTAAATAGTTGTTGGTTACCACCAAGATATGAGTTCCACTATTCTATCCTTGGGGCTGTTATGCTGTGTTGGCCATCAAGGTGGTTCATAAACATTACACGTAGGTAGGACTACTGGTTACTTTCCTTCCTTGGAAGCTTATGTAGCACATTCCAGGGCTATGAAAGCTCATCCTCAGAGAGGAAGCTTTCAAATCATATTTGTTTCAGGCCCTTGAAGTCTTGTGTCTAAAATGCATGGTATCTTCAGCAATTAAGACTTACTCTCAACTTCTGGAAGGCANCCAAGGGCAACATCAATAGACTACATTGTCTTGGTAGTCTTTTGGACTTCGTTTGCCAACAGCTAGAAAGAGGGTTTCCCCTGTCTGGTATTGGGGTTTCTATTAGTCTATGGCCCTTNGATNGAACATGGTCAGCCCAGGTGGGATAATTTCATTTAAAATATTTATGTTTATGTATGCACATAGGCTTGTATGTATTACGTAATTTGAGGTATATAAATAATAATGTGATTGCTTGTGACTTCTTCAGACATCCTTAGTGTTATTTCACCCTCCCCTTTCGTNCTGTATATCCTCTCTACACCCCAGCTAATTCACTCGTTTTACTTATTTCTTCTTCAAATAACTTATATCCTGCTATTTCTCTATCTATTGCTTTCTCCCTTTTACTTTTCTGATTTCTCTGGTTATTACAGTTTACATACTCATGTTTGGAACTAAGAACCACTGTTGAGAAAGAACATGTGGTGTTAATCTTTCTGGGTCTAGGTTACTTCAGTCAATTCCTGCAGATTTCTTGATTTTGTTTTTAATAAACAGATGANTAGTGTTCNATNGTGTATATATATGACATTTTCTTTATCCATCCACCAGGTGAAGGACATGTAGGTTGCTTCTGTTTCCTAGATATTGTGAGGAGAGTAACAATGAACATGACTGTAGAATATGATGTTGAGTCCTTTGGGTATATGAGAAGTGGTATAACTGGGTCATCTGGTGTCTTATTAGGGTTTCTATTGCTGTGAAGAGACACTATGACCATGACAACTCTTATAAAGGAGAACATTTATTTGGGGTGGCTCACTTACAGTTCAGAGGTTCAGTCCATTATCATCATGGCAGGGAGCATGGTGGCATGCAGGCAGACATGGTGTTGGCTACATCATGATCAGAAGGCAACAGGAAGCCAACTGTGACACTGGACAGTATCTTGAGCATAGGAAACCTCAAAGCCTGCCCTCACAGTGACACACTTCCTCCAGCAAGACCACACATACTCCAACAAAGCATTTTCCTAATTACTAAGGACAATGAACGTCTTTTGAAGTATTTCTTAGCTACTTTTATTTCTTCTTTGGAGAACTCATTGTTCAGATTCATAGCCCATTTTTTAATGAGTCATTTCTAACTCTATTTTCTGAGTTCTTTATATATTCTAGATATTAGTCCTCTGTCAAATGTATAGCTGGCAAATATTCCCATTTTGTGGGCTTCCTCTTCACTCAATTGATTTTTGTTTTTTGCTCTCTGTAGAAGCTTTTAAATTTTATGTGATCCCACTTGTCAGTTATTGGCCTTATTTTCTGAGCAAATAGAGTTCTATTGAGAAAGTCCTTTCCTATTCCTGTACCATGTAGGATACCATCACCTATGCTTTTGTCTAGTTACAATTTTTTAATGAGAATTTCATCTGAGTATTTTATTTATATCATTCCTCATCTCTCTCCTTCTTACAACTCTTTCCATGTCCCCCTCACTATTTCTCAAGTTTTGATGTCTATTCAATATAATCTATTGAGTTCATTTCATGTTGTTCATATATATATTTGGTTACAATAGACCATTTGAGATTGGGTTCCTTGTCAGAGGGCTCATCCTTGGAGAAGATTGATTCTTTCTTAGTAACCATTAAATTTCTGTAGCTTTTCATCTAGGGCACTGGTTCTCAACCTGTGGGTTGTAACCCCTTTGGGGTCAAACAACCCTTTCACAGAGGTCACTAAGACCATTGGAAAATACAGATATTTACATTACAACCCACAACAGTAGCAAAATTACAGCTATGAAGTAACAATGAAAATAATTTTATGGTTGGGAGTCACCACAATGTGAGGACTGTATTAAAGGTTCACGGCATCAGGAAGGTTAGAACCACTGCTCTAGGAGATGGGGCCTTGTGAGAGTTCTCTCATCCACACTGACATATCAACTGGTATTGTCATTGTGCAATTAGGCAACCATTCTGTTAAGATTTCGTGGATGATCTTCCCTGTCATATGAAGAAGACACTATCTTGCAGAAGATGTCCTGTTCTTCCAGCTCTTACAATCTTTCTGCCCCATCTTCCATGATGTTCTTTAAGCCTTAAGTGTAGGGGTTGTGTTGTGTATGTAACAACTGGGGTTTGGGCACCTCTCATCAGTTGTTCTCTGCTTTTTGACCAGTTGTGGCCTTCTGGTCTTTGCAAAAAGAAGCTTCTTTGATGATGGGTGAGAGATATACTTGTCCCTGGGTATAAATGTAGTATTTAGAATGTAGTTATAAATTCTACTGATTTACAGAGTGGCAGGTTTACATTCTCTTCTAAGGTCCATAGCCTTACTAGCTGTAGGTGGTGGGCTAGATTTATAGTGCTGGCATGAAGTCCCTCCTATGAATGAACCGTAAGTCCAACCAGACTGCTGTTGTTTGCCCCAGGATATGCATGCCACTATTACACCTTTCAGTAGAGCTTGACATTCTGGACATTGTTATTCATTGACATTATATCTGGGCTGGAATATTGATTGGTTTTCTCCCTTGGCAGCTTGCATAGCTCATCTCAGTACTGAGAGCTAATTCTTAAGTAGAAGGTTTCCACGTCAATTGTAGTTTCATTCTTCCAACTACAGTGTCTAAAGCATGTGTTGTCTTCAGCAATAGAGTCTTACCTTCAATTTCAGGGAGGCAATCAAGGGCAAGGGCAACAGCTGTATTGTTTCTGGGGGTCTCTCAAATGCCTCTGACCAACTCAAAGGGAAGGTTTCCAGGCAGAGTGCTGGGGTTTTGTTAGACAGTCTGTGCTTTTGGATGTGATATGTTACCCTGAGTAGTGTAACTTCATTAAAACACAGGCACATGTGCTCTCTGTCTCTCTGTCTCTGTCTCTGTCTCTGTCTCTGTCTCTGTCTCTGTCTCTCTCTCTCTCTCTCTCTTTCTCTCTCGCGCGCTCACGCGCGCGCGAGCACACACGTAACTGCAAAAACACATAAAATAATATGATTCTTTATGGCTCTTTCAAATATCCTTATCTGTTCTCCCTCCCTCCCCCTCTGTTTTGCCCCCCTTCCCCCCTCTCCAGGTAAGTCTTTCCCACACCTTGTGAAATCTTAACAGTATAGTCACTTCTACAAGGTCTGTACTGTGACAACATCCGTTGACATGCCAACATAGATGGAGGAAATATCACAAGGCCATATTCCAAGTTGAAGAATTATAAGCAATGAATGACAAGTAATCCAATTCCAAGCGGACATCGCTAAACACATACATATGAGCAACAGTAAATGGAACCAGCAAGTTATATTGATGTATACATATGTATATATATATTGATGTGTGAAACGATAATTGAAGGAGAGTTCATGAATTTGATAGGGAGTTGGAGAAGGATATGGAAGGAATAGGAAAGGGACAAGGTGGGGTAGAGATGGTATAAATATAATACTCATATACAAACTACTAAATAAAATAAATGCAAAAAATAAAGGTGGTGTGGTTTCCTCTGGAAGCTTTGAGCAGATGAATAGTTTTTATTGGAGAATAAACCAATTATTTGCCACCACTGGTCTGTGAACTGTATTGGGGCAAGTACAAGAAAAGTATTCAGTAAATATATTTGAGAAAAGTAGCTATGAAACTCTAATAGAATTTGAGAAATTGTGGTCTCCCCAGCTCCACAGAGACTGCAAAGGCTGGCAGCGAGGGCATTTATGCCCTGCAGCTGGGGCTGGATGCCGATTCACCACATAGGCAGAATCAAGGCCATAATCAATTGGAAATCCAGGAATCAGCAAAGGAGTCATTGAGTTTGTACTAGGGGCTGTGTTTATTTAAGTCCCAGGCCAATGAAGCAGGGTGGCACAGTGGAAAAAGTACAAGTTTTGCAGTCCTAGCTACTTGCTTTAAATTCCAGCTCCGTCACTTAAAATCCGTGGGGCTAGAGGTGAGTCGTTTTCCCTCCAATCCAGTGTCTTTCCTTTTAGACAGAGACAGGAGCTCCTGTGTAAAGTGGCTGCAATGAAGCATCTCTTGGAAGATAACTAGACTGCATTGCTAGAATTACTTTGTGTCCTGGACACAACCCATCCTCGGCCTCTTTCTGCCGCTGTCACTTTGCACACATACATTTCCAGAGCTTCTGTTGCCACCTGGTAGTGTCTTGCCTTGGGCTGCCGATTCTATCTATTGCTTCCTGTTTCAGGACTTCTCTGGAATGTCCACACTCACCTCCTCAACCATCCTTATGAAGCAACTGAGAAATGTAGAGGAGGTAGCATGTCATGGGGACACCCATGAGAAATGGAGTGGCAGGTAACTGAGAGTGAGCTGCCCTCCGTGCTAAGTTTGATAGTACAGCTTATGTGAGCTTTCCTCCCAGTGAGCCCCATCCTCTGTCCTGGTGTCCTTCCTGCACTAGGACCCGGATCCTGAAGGTGCAGTCTCTGCCACCTCACAGATGCTACAAAGAGCTGACAGGCCACACCCAGTTGCAGCCTTCCTTCTTCTCCATTCTCATAAAGAATGAAGTGTCCATGCTTTTTGGACATGGGTCCTTCCAGATAGCATAATCTTAAAGAGAAAATGGCTACAGATAGGACAAGTAACCACAGTCACATCACATACTAACTAGGCCCATTGTTCTTCTAGATGCCCCTTCTCTAGAAATATCCTTAGAACTTTTCAAATATTTGCCTCAGTCTAAACTACAAGAAGCATAGTGTCTCTTAGTCCAGTGATACCAGCTGACACCTCCCACTTCCTTATTTCCTCACAGGGGACCTTAAAAGAGCTGGTTCTGCTCTCCAGGGATAGGCTAACCCTGCCCCTCTCTCCAGATCTCCAATCAACCCTTTGCCTGAAGAATGAAATAATTCCATGTCTCTCTATCAAGCTCTGTTCCTCTATTAAATCCAACAGTAATGAGTCCCACACAGTACCATAAAAAAACAGACACTGACCCATAGTTCTGGAGTCCAAAAGTCTACACTCAGCATACTATGGTCCCTCCAAAGGCTCTCTTAGACAGTCCTTTATGTTTTTCTGTCAGCTCCTATGTGGTTCTGATGTTTCCCTGGTGTGTAGCAACATCACTCTCATCTCTCCATCTGCTTGGGTATGTACATGGCTTTTCCATGTCTGTGTATCGTAATCCCAATTCACTCCTGTTTCTTTTAACTGAAACCAGTCACCGAATTTAAAGGGTCATCTTAAATCCTAGAGGGTCTCACCTCAAGATTATTAACTAATTACAATCTATAAAGATGTTATTTAAAAATAAAGGTCACTTTTGCAGTCTCTGAAGAGGAGGTCTTGGTGCTATTTTTTTTGAAGGACACAATTTAGCTTGCTACTCCTCATCTATTCTCCCCCAGTGGCAGTTGGTCATAAGTAGCATGCATACTGGCTTTTTATCTGGCTCTGCTTTAGGGGAAACGTGCCCTATGACATTTAGGCTGGGATAACTGGCTGTTCTCAAATAACATATGGAGTACAGACAATCCTTATTTTGGTATTGTTTCAAGGACAAATGGATGGAAATTATAGGAATGTGTTTTTTCATGTGGAAGAAATAGTTTGGGCAGTTACAGTGTAACACTTGACATTCTAAATTCTGGAAATACAATGGTGACCATGAAAGGACCTCCCTATCAGAGAGCTTGTAGCTCAGTATTTTGAAGGATTCTTTCTCAGACACATGTGCTGTCCAAAAATTGTACAGTTTCCTCAAGTGTCATGAGAGCCCCTCCCTGAATCTCCTTGGATGATTGAGAACAGGCAGGTCTTTGATTAAATTCATTTCTCAAACATTTGTTTCTATTTCTTTGTTTTCAGCTATTCTAGGGACTGAGTGTGTGAGCAGGTGTCTAAAAAGGAATCCTTAAAAAAAGTCCTGTGCTTAAGAGTGATTGCATTTTTTTTTTTGCCAAGTTTCCAGGTACATGAGTCTCATCTTAGTCTCTGAAGTCTTGATCTTTTTTAATGGATGGACACTCTCAGAATAGTGACAGTCACTGGGACAGGACCACCCTTATCTGTCATCAGCAAGTCAAGTACAGTGAGTACACTTCAGGGAGGTTCAGTGATGGAGTCTGTCTTTGGGGATGAGTTAAGAAGATACAAGAAGCCGATACCTCTCACTTCCTTCCTTTTAGGGCAGATCCAAAGCCCACTAAGGGTGTCAGCTCTCTGTTCTTGCATTTGATACCATTTGGAACTAAGAATACTATTGTTCATATTCCAAACTTTCACATTCCCAACTTGGACAGTCTGTCTTAGGGTCCTGCACAGTGGCTACATTTACTGCAAGGCCTCTTCCACTATACACAGTGTAATAATTCCAGGCCACGTCCCCCATTATCTCATTAAGCTACCAGCCAGACCCACAAGCATGGGGATTTCATGGCTAATGTAAGTATGCTGCTTTTGAAACCAACTGTTTTTGAAACAGGCTTTGCATTTTAGCAGAGCATTGCCATTCTCTTCTTCTTCCCTGGCCAGCTTCATCATCCTGTATCCCCCAACGATTGGTTTCCTTCTCAGTCCATGTATTCAGAACTCTTTTTTCACACTTAGCTCCTCCTCCACCTTTTTCTAGTCTTCTTCTACGAACTAGCAAATGTCAAACTTTATCAAGATGATGGATTTTACACCCTGACATCGCCTACTTTGGAATCCTTTGTTGCCAATGGCCTTCCCTTTCATGTTACTTGACTCATGTCTCTGGCTACACTCTAGACTTTGATGGGTATATCTGTGGATCCATGAGTCTAGAGTGAGGATACTGCCTGTTCCTATCATTTGTCTTCATCTTCCACTGCTACTTGCCCAAGCAGGGAGGAGACTCTGTATACTGTATGTACCATTAATTCAGACATCAACATTCTTTCTCTCCTTCTCATGTACTACTACAGGAACACTTGCACGTTTGCCTCTTGTATGTACCTCTGTAAACTGTTTAATATAAATAGGACAAGAAACATAGCTATGATGTTTATCCTGTGGGAAATGGGGGATCCTCCACCACAATCCTTCCTGTATTCTGATGTTTCTCTGCATGATGAGGAGGCTGGGAAGTTGCAGCTAGGCTTCCAAGATTTTTCTAATCTAGAATCTTGATGCATGGGTTTTGAAATGGCAGAAGTAAGGCTTTCCAGTCATCATTAGATTTCATACCTGAGGAGATGCTGCCTTGGATAGTGAATGCATTGAAATGTCTGTGGCAGTGTTTGTGGGAGCTCAGAGGAAACAGAGACAGTAGGGGATTCCTAATCCACAACAGATGCTCTTCGGAATGTGTTCTTAAAATTCACACTTCCTGTGATGGTGCAACCTGAATCCTATGTTGATTTATTGGTTGGAGAGGAGATTTTGTAAAGAGAAATATTTCTGCATTAACTGCTGTCTACTGTCCAAGCAATTTCTTTCTAATGATGTCTGATAGCTGCACTAATCTATGGGTCTAAAATACAAATTTAGATGGCAGTTTGATACTATGTCCATTTAGTAAAATAGTATCAGTAGGTTCACCCTGGAACCAATGAGTCCATACTGGGTTCTTGGCTGAACTTATAGTACCAGGCATTTGTTTTTTTCCTGTGGAGTGGTCTTTAAATCCAATCAGAAAGCAGTTAGTTATTCCTATAACATACATGCTACTATCACACCAATGAGAATATTTGTCCAGACTGATCATTATTATAGCTTACAGTGTTTTCCACTGGGTAAGATTATTGATGACTTTTATCTCTCAGCATACTCTATAGCACTTTCCAATATACTAAGAAAGCTAGCCAGCAGGGAGAAAGCTTCCCAACAAGTGCCATCTTGACTTTTCCATGTCCTATGACAAAATGAGTGGTGTCTTCATCAAGTTCTGGTGGGAAACTAAGATCAGCATATATTATTATGGGAGGATCTCTAGAATATCCTTCACCAACAACTCAAACAGGAGGTATCCCACCCCTGGCACTGGGCTATTTGGCTACATATGGCTTCTGGGAGGAGCAGTATCCCCTGTGTAGGGTAACTCCAATAAAACTCTTTTATGTGATACATGTACATATGAGCCATCTAAGAGTCTATTTCCATATGACCTTTTTGAGCATACTTTGTATTTTTTAGTTCTTCTTCCTCCATCCTTCCTCTGCTGTGCCCTCCCACCCTCACCCCATGTAAACCTTCCTCTCCGTTAATTCCTCTTTCCCCTTCATATCACAGAAAGTACTTTGTCCTTAGACAATCACTGAAGTTTTAGAGGAGTAAGCTCCAGCCTCCAGCGTGGCATTTCCACCAAACTGGACAGTCCAGACAGCTTTTGTCTCTGATATGGCCAGGAGTGTGAGGACTCACAAGGCCAGTGTTACTCAGCACTTAGATTGATGAATCTTCCATGTAGTTTCTCTGTATTTTGACTTCTTGGTCAGATTTACTGCAGTAGACATGTTTTCTCCTGTGGAGTAAACCTTAAATTCTACCAGACAACAGGTAGTTACCACTATAATATTTGTGCTGCTATTGTGCCAATGAACATATCTTTTCAGACTGGTCATGAAACAGAAATTGACATAGAAAAAATATTTAGAATTTGGCTGAAAGGATGGGAGAAGTCTAATTTCCTTCCTATCATGTGTGTGACTGACTAGCTTTCAGTTTATACAAAGCTATGCAGGAAAGACTTAAACATCAGTTTTAACCATCTCCCAGTTTTTACAGGGAAAAGAATTTCAGAGCTTGGTGGGATGTAAGACCCCTACCAATTCTGGTTCTGATAGAGTTCTTTGTTCTAAGTTTATTTATTTGATATGCAGAGAGTAGAAACCTTTTCTGTACTTTCTCTGGAAGTCAGTTTCAAGCTCTGGACTCCTGAATTCCCGTTAAACACACTAATCTGTGCACTAGTCATAGTATAGAGAATAAGTATCTGTGGAGTGCTCTGCCATAAAGGGGACATCTGTAGTACACAGCCCCCCACGAAGCTTGGGTAACATCACATAAGAGGAGATGGGAAGAGTTTAAATGCCAGATGCCACAGAGGACTGAAGAACAACGCTCCTCTGGACATAACAGGACCACTGCACTCATGAACTTCTAGCAGCTGCTTAGTATTTGCACTGGATCAAACCAACCAACTTTCCAGCATGGAGGGAGGAGAGACACATGAGCTACACATAGCTGAGGAACTATTGGCAGTTGATGGTCTAGGAGGCGATAAAGTTAGTTTATTTTATGGGTGTAGTCCCCAATAGATGGACCAAACTCTCGAGTATATATGGGCAGTACTACCTGCACTCTGTGGGTTTTTTTTTTAGGAGAAAACAAATAATGGGGAGAGAGTTGGATCTTGGCAGAGTTAGGGGGAAAGAATGGGGGTAGATATGTTCAAAATATATCGTATGAATGTATGAAATTCTAGAAGAAGTAACACAAGTATTACATTTTGAAAAAAGAATTGTTTGCCTCCTCAATTGATAATTTTAAAAAATACCCAGAATATCTCTTTACTTATAGCCACATGCTGAGGGAGATAAGTATCTAGTTCAGTCTGAGTGAAAGATGGAGGGATGAGTTTGTAGAGGAGGTGGAGAACAGTCTTGGTGATTGGGTAGGCATCAACCAAGGAAGGAAGTGGGAGAAGGATGAATGAACCCAGGCTTAGGAGTGGCAGAGGGTGAGGAGTGCAGGCATTTTTTACAGGCCTAGAGGCACTCACATGTAAACAGAAAGGCATACAGTAGAGAATGAGACAAGAAGAGAATAAGGAAGGGATTGAGGTGGGTTCTCTGATGAGTTTGGAAGCTTGGATTCACATATTTTGGGTGATTTCCATGGCAGCTGGAGTGAGTCACTAACCCCCATGTCTAGACATCCCAGCACGTAAAGAGTCCCATGACACATAAGGACCTCAGTGGAGTTAGATCTGTCCTGTCAGCTGAAGATGTCAAAGGGTTTATTCTTCTATCCCTCCTCGTTTCAGGATGGATATGAGGAGTCTAAGAACTAGCTATGTATAACAAGATCACAAAATGGAAAGAAACCATTCTTTTTGTGGGTAGAATGCCTGGTCCTCCAGTTTTCAGGCCACAAAGTCTTTCTGGACTCAATGAACTTCTCATTTTGAGTCTTCATAGCCTCAAGGGGGAATCCAAAAAGAGGAAACTGGGTATGTCTGTGCATCCCTGGATATCTCTCTCAGGCTTCCCTTTGAACTCCAGTCATCTACTGAGACCTCTAAAGTCCATGGTATGAGAAAAAGATGTAAAGTACATATTCAGTGGCTATTTATGTTTGGTAGGATCTGGGCCATAGAGTTAAAGGTGGTGAAGGAAAGCAAGTCAAAAAGCTATTAGCTGGAGGCAGTCATGGAACTCTCACTCAAAGCAAGAGGTAAGACTGATGAGAGAGGAGATTCATGGAAATGTGGGTAGCTGGTTGTAATTCACAAAGATTCCGTGCTTTCTGGTATGCCAGTAGTTTGATATATAGACATTCTGGGTCCATCAGCCACATCTCTGATCAGAGGAAACATGCTGATTTTGTGAGAAGGTCTCTAGATTGCTCCTAAACATTAGGCTCAGATATCCACAATATGTCCTGCTGTCCTTTCCTTTCCTTCTTTCCTTCACATTCTAACTGATAGAAGTTATTAGTCCATTAGTCATATCTTGTCATGAGTCACTCATTGTATCCATACTGCATTCAAGGGGTTTATATACTTACTCATTGTGAGGGCATGATGTGGCCAAGGACCAAAGAGAGGGCTTGACATTGGTTATACCAGAGTGGGGATTCTGGCTCTCTCATTGACCTGGACAAGTTATTTAGCAATGGGAGAGATATGAATAAAGAATGTAGGTCTCTGGTTGTCCCCTCAATGCCCCAAGGAAACTCTAGAAAAAGTTATGTGGCATCATTTTGTTACCTACCTCACAATGCCTGTGCACTGGGGACAGGAGGGCCAACTGGTGGGAGGTGGAGGCAGATGATGGAGAAGAGAAGAAGCAGGATGGTCAGACAGTATAGAAGTGCTGATTCTCAAGGGTGGGTGAAACTTGGCCAAGAAGCTAACAGCATATGTCCCAAAATGGCAAGTCCCTTCTTGTACCACCCCCAAGACATGGCACAGTGCTGGAAGGACTACAGATGGAGTTCTAGTCATTCAAAGAAGAGAAAGGGCATAGAGCTGCTAAGACAGCTGGGCTCCATCAGAAGTGCTACACTAAGCCCACTCACACATGTGCTCCACAGAAACCTCTGTGGAGCTTAGTTGATGCAGGAGGGGCCTCTGTAGTCACATTGGACTCAGCTTTCTATGGCTAGTCGCATACTCTGTAACTGAAGTTCATTGGAAGTGTCAGTGTCAGGCACTTTTCATGTGCTGCTTACACTTGTTTCCAACTTTGCAATAATCCCAAAGCAGACATTATCATTTCCATTTTATGAGTAAGGAAATCAATACGAAAAGAGACACAGCAATTCTTCTAAGTGTATGCAGCTAGGTTTGAGGTCAGGTATGTTTAGCTGCAAGGTCTGTGATCTGTCTTAATTTATCTGTTCATTTA
>LZPO01036880.1:0-11918 GCA_001675575.1 Neotoma lepida | reverse complement strand
GTTAGTGATACAACCTTTGTTAGGGACACAATGATATTGAAAAAAACCAAAAACCAGGATTAGATAAGATGTTTATAAATTTAATTACAAATAATTAATTATTAGTATATTGCTATCATTTACTTGTAATGGCATTACACTATTTCAATTTGTTTCTCCAAAATATGCCACCTATGACAGTTTTCACAACCTTGTAATATTTCTCTATAATTCTAGAACCAAAAAATTCAGAAGTTGTCCAGTCTGATATTCTCATTTTAAAGATTCACTTTCTCTTTAATTTCATATGAGTGCTGTTGCCCTTGGAAGCTAGAAGAGGGTACCATTTCCCTTGGAGCTGGAATTCCAGGTGGCTGTGAGCTGCTTACCAGGGGTGCTGGAACCAAACTCAGTCCCTGGCAATAGCAGTACATGCTCTTAAGTACTGAGCCATCTCTCCAGCCCAATATTCTCATTTTAAAAATGAAATAATTGACAAATTCATAGAGGAGGTAACATAGGTTGGTATAAAGGGCAAAGGCTTGGTTGGGAAAGGATGGGGGAGGTGGATGGAGAGAGCAGTTAATGGGTATATGGCTTGGCTGGATAGCAGGAATAACTTCCGGTGTTCTATAGCACAGTAGGATAACTGTAGTTGACAGTGACTGGTTGAATATTTCAAACTAGTAAAGAGGATTTTGAATGGTGTCTATACAAAGAGACGATAAATGAATGCAGTGATGGGCATAATGATTAACTCAACCTGATCATCACACCGTGTGTACTGTAAAGTCATGCCATCTCCCTAACATGTTTATTACTACGTGACAACTAAAAGACAAAGTTTCTTTAAACAAGGGCACTAGCGGCAGGCCTCTATTGTTCCAGGTCCTGTCTCTACCAGGCTTAATTTAGTCACCCAGGCACACTGCTTAGTTTCTCAGAGCTTCAATTCTTCACTTATAAAATGGAGATTAAATATGGAATGCCTATAGAACACAGAGCACAGTGCCTAACACATATTTTTAAAATAATCAATACATGTTCCCTGTTATCAGTGTTCTAAACAATCTTGCTATCATACTTCTCCCATTTCTCACTGGAAGGCATATGTGCAGAAAGCACCTATGTTCATTCTGAACATGAGTCTAACCTACCTATATACTCCGTGACTGNTGCAAACTACTTAAGATACTTATTTTCCGATTCAGGCAAGCTCTCTCCTCCTTTCTGGTCTGATACCCCCCTTTTTTGGTATATCCCTCAATTTCAAATACCTTGTGGTCTTTAAACGATTCCCTTTCTCCAACACTACTCCATCTATCATAAAAATCCTATGTTACCTATGTCTACCACACACTGTGCTCAAGGGTACATAAGGAGCAAAGACAATAATTTTGGGAGGTTCCAAGCCATTTTCAGGGCAATGGAGATTACAGAAGGCACCATTCTAGCCCATTTGCTCAAGAGGCTGGGAAACAAACTATTTCCTTTTCCTTCTTTTCTAGCTGGATTTCTTAGGAGTTCCCAGACCCTCAAAGACAGATTCGGCTGTCCATGAAATCCTAATACTCCTGTCTGGAGCCAGGAAAAACAAACAACAGTATGCTAGGATTTCAGACTGGAAGTACTTGAGGGGAAATTCAGTTTAGTCCAAAACGACCGAGTCTTTCTTCCCCACAGCAGAGAACTAAGTGAACAGGCTCAGCTTTGCAGGGAATTCTGCTACCCTGAAGCCTGCTCCCGGAAGTAATTCTGGAAACTTGGCTTAAGTCCGACAGTCTGGAACTTCATCTGCTGGCGAACAGACAGCCACAGTTTTGACTTTTCCTTTAGACCTCGTACCTGACATCATTTAGCCAACACTCAGACCCTAGCTGACCTCGCCTTTGTACTAGGGGCGACTTTAATCCTGAAGACAGGCTCCACCTCAGCGGGAACCCACATGAACCTGAAAGGTCTGTCCTGACCCCTCTTGGGTGTGTCCTCTTCAACTTTTTCTGAGCTGGTTGTGAAAACGGGGAAATGTCAAACACTTACTTAGGTGTGACAAATGTTAGACCTATTTATTGTTCTGGGCGTTTGTTTTGTTTTGTTTTGTTTTGCTTGAGACAGAGGACCTCAGGCCTACTTCCAAAGCATCTTCTCACACTGATGCGTCTTTGCATGCTCACCTGACTGGATTAGATTTACAGTTTATCTGAGCNTTGGATATCTGACAGAGGTCTCCAAATACAAGGAGACTTCTCTATGAAATAAAACCCACTTGACAGGTCAGAACCGCTGCCTGCTCTAGAACTCAAATCCTTTACAATGCCAGGTCATAGAGCGGGGGTGGGCATTTTCCTGTATGAGGCAGACAACTTCTCTTCACAAAGGATGGGAGGGGTGGCCTCTGTCTTATATTTACAGTGTCTTTTTTGTCTCCACTATGTCTGTAACAGAGTATGTAAAGGCACATGCCCATGCTTTCATCTTTCTCCAGAGAGTACTGCCAGGACCCCAAGGCACACCCTCCCCAAGCGTAGCTGGAGGTAATAATATTTTGACCATTCCATGAAACTTTCAGATTCACTGTGTAAACTTAACACAATTAATCTATATTAGCATTAGCCTGGCCATTTATCCCAGTGTTAGAGAACATTCTAAAAGAAAACAGAATTTGGGGTACACTCGGTGAGTGCAGTAGGTAGGGGTCATTTACCCACAGATAGGAAATTACTGATTTATGAGATGCACAAAGGCCAAGACCAAGAAATGAAACTTATCCTACTTGTGTTCTCAAGGAATTGTGGGATGGTGTCATTAGCTATGGGCACCTAGAAACTTTCACCTAGTCATGATGAAAATTGCTAAGTGACCAGAATTGATTGATTGATTGATTGATTGATTGATTGATTTCTTTCTTTCTTTTTTTTTTTTTCCTGTCAGCATTCTCTCTTGTAAAAATACTAAGAAGGGAAGGTGATTATGGGCACCTACCATCAGATTTCGTAAAAATCACTAGAAAAAAAGGAAAAACAGAAGTGTGATTTAATGATCTGAGAAAGCAGGCCAAAGTGTCAAGTCTAAAGAATTTTAAAATGGTTATAGGTCAAAGCATTAAAAACTTGTTTGGGGATGGAGTAGCTTCGAGGGGAGCATGGCGAGGCATCTGCCAGGGGTTAATTGCAGCCCTGCATGAAAAGCAGTTAACAAGTGAGAATTAGAACACCCAGGAGAGAAGGAAAACCCTTTCCATCGCCATGAGAAATAAACAACAAAGAAGAAGTATTTCCGTTGGCTTCCACCACCTCCTTCTCAGAAGCTCAGAGNNGCTCCAGGGAAAGCCAAGGACTGCTTTTCTCTCAACTCCCCTCAGACATTTGTCTTCATTACCACTCTTTTTAATCAGGGTTCCTTCATGAGTGTTTCTGCTCAGCCCCCAGGGGCAGCTCTGCTCTGCGATAAATCAGAAGCCACACCGCAAGTCGCTAGTCAGCACTCTAAGGGAAAGAAAAACAGACAAGTGCCCACTACCACCATGGCTGAAAAGACCGGGAGGCCCACAGGCCTCGAGAAAGAAGGGCCTCTGTGCAGAAAAAAGTCAGTATGGGACAACGGGGTGCCAAGGCAGAGAAATTATTTTAAAATGGCAAAAACAAATTGGTCAGACTTCATTACAAAAGTCTAAAATATCATTTCATTTTAACTACAAAATGATCACAAATTTATTTAATGAATTGTAATTTGTAGCTTCAGTAATTTCACACCTAAATCAAAACTTGGTAGCTCCAAGAAAGAGGAGCCTCAGATAAATTAAGGTAACACCATCAAAACTTACTCCTCACCTGTATTCAGTGATGTCATTAAGAAATAAACCATTCCGGGACCTAGAGAGATGGCTCAGCGGTTACGAGCTGCTCTTCCAGAGGACCCAGAGTCAATTCCCAGCATCCACATGGCAGCTCACAACTGTCTGTAACTTCAGTTCCAGGGGATCTGACACCCTCACACAGACATACATGCAGGTAAAACACCAATGCAATAAAATAAAAATAAATAAATCTTTAAAAAAAAAGAGAAAGAAACCATTCTGGGTTAAGAACCTTCTAGTATGTACTTGACTTCAGTAAACTCAGCATCAGAAAGTTATAAAAACATAGTATTTTCTTCCTTGGGAAGTATCTCGGAAATAACCTAAGTTAAATATAATTGTTTAAAGATTATTGATTATTTCTTTAAACAAGTCAACTGAGCTGACTAGTGGTAGGATTTCCTCTAGAGCAGTGGTTCTCGATCTTCCTACTGCTTCAACCCTTTAATACAGTTCCCTCATGGTGTGGTGACCCCAACCACAAAATTATTTCGTTGCTACTTCAAAACTGTACTTTTGCTACTGTTGTGAATCATAATGAAATATCTGACATGCAGGACAGCCGATATAAGAGAACCACTGCTCTAGATCCTTGGACTCTACGCACCACACACACAACCTGAGATCTTAAGCATGGGTCAAAAGTGGAAGGAACATTTTTTTTTTCTAAGTGTCTTCATGGGCTAGAGCACTAAAAAGATTTGTGCAAAGACAGAAAACTAACTTTACTTTTTAAAGGAAAATAGACTAGTATTGTAGCAAGTCCTTCTATGACACTAAGAAAAAAGGTCTGCTATGGAATCATCTGAGATGGGGACTATGCAAATACGCAAGCTAAAAGATGAGTCCGTAACTTCCAAAATAGATGTCAACTTTCCTAATGAGAAATTTAAAACATTTTTAATCTATCTACCTGTGGGTTGGGCTATTGAAAAACATCACAAGTAGCCCTCAGCCAAATACCTACTGTTTATAAGTCACCTGTCCAGGAGCCAAGAGTTACTGTTGTTCCGACTACACTGCATCCTGCCACTTTGTGTCTGTAAAGTTTCATGGTGATGCCATCTCCTACATGGCTTGGCCCTCATGGACCTTGTCCTTTACACTGAGGAGCACCATTCAAGGCAGTCACGTGTAGTTCAGAACATGAATATTTGTGTCATTTTACTGAAGATGCTACAATACACAGCTAAGGACCTGGAAGGCATGAAAGCAAGGCTCATCTTCTAATCTACATCAAACAACTGGCCCCTGCTTTTCCCCTTTGGAACTGAAACTCAACATCTGTCATGATTCTGGGATGAAAACTCAAAAGATCTTAGGAGAAACATTTCCTGATGACTCTAGGATGCTTAGGGAGGAGTGTAAGGCAAGTACCACTTATATTTCCACCTAAAACATTTGAATGTCAGGCTTGAAAAAGTCAGCAAGCAAAGGTCCTTGAGGGCAGAAGGGACATGGTAAAAGCGACGTTATGGCTAGAAGTTTCTTTTGGTTGTACATGATAAACTGGGGAAATGGGCAGTGTTACAGAGACTAATGGCTGTGGGACCAATCTGGATACTTCTACTGTGCTCCAGGCAAGAAGTAATTAAGACTCAGTTGTGTGGTTATTCTGATGAATGGGGTCTAAGGGTTGTATTGATTATTCTTTTGGATATAGGAGAGTTAAAGATGACAAGGAAATTGTAGTGAATAGTTTCTCATAATTAACTGGGAAGGTATTTTGTTTGCTGGCTTTTAAGGAGCCCTGGGAGTCAGAATTCAAATACTTGTGTGATGATGATTAAGTATTGATAAGCATTTGAATGAGCTTTACGTATAAGCGTTACACTAAATTAAAAGCCGGTCACATAAACTTGGTAAGGGTGAAGGCCGTCTTTCAGCTGTCTCCCAAGTGTATGGCTACAACTGGGCAGATGCCATGGGACAGCATCCCATATGCTCCATCTTTGAAATGCCAGCTGTCTGGGTGACAGCAACACTCAGCATGGGTGACGAGACTGTGGAATATGGCATCACCTCTATGATCAAAACCAACAGGACAAGAGACACTGCTGGTCTAAAGCAAAGCCACGGATCCTCCTGCGAACAGATGGGGATTTTCCTTTTCATTTCCAGTCTGCAATTCAGGTTTACACAACTGAATTGTCAGCTGTGTGCAATGGTTAAGTTTGGCTCCTGTAGACCTGAGAGACTGAAATAAATCAAATAGTTATTTCTAAAATATGGACAAGGAAAGATAAAAAGAAAATTCCACGAGTGAATAAAAGGTGGTCGGGAACCTCTTCTTCAGCAGGACCCCCATGCAAAGCACAGCCCCAGCCCCTCTATGCTTCCAAAGGGCTTCAGAGATGTCGAAAGCCCTAGAAGTTGAAAATCCAATCTGGCTGCTATAAAGCAGCCTGACTCAGACATACTCTCATTCTTGACAAATACCCACCCACCAACAGGACTGGGAGACACATGGCAACCAGGCCAAGTTGTCAAAATTGATCATTATAAAACGTCCATCTTCCAAAACTACAACCTTTGCTCAGTTCGATGTTTTCCTTGGAAAAGCACTCTTTGGAGAGCTATAAAAAGGTGGTCAGGGTGGATGAGGTTTGCTCTTGGGTTCTGGGTTAGCAACCATGTTAAGAAGGTACAGGTGAATGAATGGTGGCCTCAGAATGTTGAACAACAAACAACAAACCAATCATTTGTTAAGGACCTCTACTTCAAAGAAATTTGTATTTTTTAACACTCCCCAGAAGATGTCCTAGGCCTTCTAGCTCCTTTCATCCCCTTTCTTCTCCACCCTCAGGTCCCCAGCACCTTGCTACACAGCCTAGGCAGCACAGCTATTTGCCTGATCTCATGATCTCTATCACAACAGCACTTTCAAAAGTGCTTCCTGTCCAGCTCTGCACTTGCGTGAGTGTTTCCTTGGCTCAATCAGCTGCCAACCCGAATCCATTCCGTGGAGATCTGGCAAGCACTCAATACAGCCCCGTCCCCTCTCCACCCTGGGCCTGACATCCGGAAGTGACTTAGGAAGCACTCTAATGGTTACCAAATTTTTGGAAACTGACTTAGCTTTCTTGGGCAAGCCATGTGTTTAGGGGAGACGGAATCACTAATCATCACTTGACCTTGTGACAGACCAAAAGTTGCCCTTTTCCCCCCGCCTGGGGAAAAAAAGAAGAAAAGAAATGTAGCAGCTAGCACAATGATGTAAATGCACAATCCTGCAGGGAGGAGGCTGCATCCACACTGCTTTCCAGATGTTTGACATGATGGTAGAGGCAACACAAAGGAGCTAAGAGGGTCTGCCACAGACTGCAGGCTCGCTGACTTGCTCTTCTACATCATTTCTTCAAGTGCTGTCAAGTGACTCAGGACAAGTAAGAACTGAAGGGTTTGTCCATCACTTACCAAATTCTGTCTCTGAAATACAGACACCTTTCCAACTGTATGGCTGGATGCATCGTGATCTGGCTCAATGTCTACTGGTGCCCTCAGACCCTCTGCACTTCATTATCTTGGGCATCAACCAAGTCAAGCTGGGGACCTGAATGAGGCTCTGCGCACCCACTACCCCCACTTCCCCATTCTGAGCCTGGATAAACTCCGAGTGGAGTCAGAGCAGGCCCCGCTTAGGCCATCCTCCTCTAGGGCCGCTTCCGTGGACTCATCCTTGACTCACGCTCGCACTGGGGGAAGGCTTCCAAAAGGAAAACGGATTTAGTTGTCAGATTTACACTATCAAGGAATCTCTAAAATGAATGAGTTCTTTAAAAGAAAAGCCAAACTTGGGGTAATTACATTCAAATTCCTTAATCACATTTTCCGAGCTCAGTGGGAATTGTGGTGTTTCTCTGTGGGATATCTTTTCCAAAGTCACACAAATGCAGTGTAGATTTTTCCCTTCAAAGTGCTATCTACCAGAAGGACTTCCCCTGGGCACAGTCAGATTTTCAGGAGTGTGCTTCATAAGTCATCTTTTTTGGATAGCAAGAGGGTGTGTGTGAGTGTATAATTTTCAATACAATTCTTCTCATTTTAAGTCTCTTTTCTTTTACAATAAAGCAAAAAGAGAAAGGAATGGAGAGGGAGTGAAGGAGGGAAGGAAGGAGGGAGGAACACTTAATCAAGTTCTAAGCATTAGTTTCAGATCATGGTGGGCATGCCAGCTTAAACAGTCTTCATTTGAAATGCTCCAGCTCAGAAGTACCTTATTTTCAGGAACGTGTATGCAGGCTTAACTGATTAAATATTCTTAATNAAAACCCCAAATCCTCCAATATCCCAAATGTTTTGAGCAGGACACTAGGAGATTTCAGAGTAGGGACCAGTTTACTCTCACTATGGTAACACTTGTTCATTTCCATCTCTGGGAATGTCAGACAATTGGGTCTCCCAATCCCCATCAAGCTCCAGTACCCTGTCTCCCACAGAACTTTCTTTATGCTGTGCTACTCACGATAACGATATGATATGATATCATGATAAGATAATGGGGTCAGTGCAANTGAAGAATTAATTACAAGTAGAAAATGTAACTATTCATTGTATACCACTACTGCAGCAGGAGCCATGGACAGAGATGGTAACCAAGGCCATCCTGCCATGGTTGTCTGAGGTAATTCAATGCTAAATCTTCCATCAACCCAGGTCTTGCATAGAGATACAACGAGAAATAGACATTATTTAGCAAAAGCTTAGCCAGAAAGGTCACTAAATTTGCAAGGGAGAAAAATGTAGCAAGTACTGAACTTTGTCAAAACAACATGGATCAAATAACACTCATGAAAATGCCAAGCAACTTCTACCTCCTGTGTGATGGTTAGATAGGCGAAGTGTAGGAGATGTGGCTGTTCAAGCAGACTGACCTATTCTCTTAAGGTCTGCCATCATAGAAAACTTAAGTGCCTGTGATAAAGTAAGACAACACAGGGTGTTTTACTATCCGCTTGGGGAAAACAGCCCAGAAATCTAAACACACTTGATGATCTTGGTACCATGTAAGTAACATGCTTCTATGTCCAAAGTGATAAAATGAATTTGCAATGCTTCCCACAAAGGAAAAGCCCCTAGTCCTGAAAGAGTTAAGAGACCAAAATTAGACACAGTTCATGTTAAAGGTTAGAAGAATAATCAGTCACTTGAAAAACGCTACATAAACATTTTTCCGGATGCAATTTTCAGTCCAAGGATACATTTCCCAGTAGAAATCAACAGCTAAAAAGGAAATCATTTCGTCTCCGTAAGTGCCAAATTGTATCCTGATTTTCCCTGGTCTGGCTCAACTTTCAAAACCAGTGGTTCAACTTCTGCAATCTTTCACCCAATGACTATATAAACACATCTTACAAGACAGACATAATCCTTGGGTGGGCCAATTTATGTTGGATTATGAAAATACTTAAAATACAAAATCGTATAATGACTGTTGTCCTTCAGTTTTTCACTAAAAAAGGAGGAGAAAGCCATTTAATAGAAGGCAGTGGTTTACACAAAGATAATGGGACACAATCACTTTCCTTTCTTTTTCTTCCCTCAGTACCTCAGAAGGTAAATAATACTGAGGAGTCACTAAAGAATTGTGTTTTGGCCCCGTGATAACCTGGGGTCTTTGAATACAGTTCTGAGGCTCCCGCATGCAAGGCAGTCACCTACACAACTGGAATGAGTTAAAGCTGCTCNCAACAGGCAAGGAAAAATCTCACCCTTGGAAGTATGTTGGATCTTTTGTATTTGGTCAGAGGTTATGGAAACATTAGTTTTAAGGATAAAGTAATCTTAAGTAAAAACCAAAGATTCATTCAGAATTTATTACTGCCTCCACTCCATACATATCTCACAATATACAGAATTCTCCAGAACACCAGTCAAGCAGAATCTCAACCCCTATAACTAGGAGAAATCATAAATTTTAAACCTTCATACAAAGGTGAACTCTGTTTTTCCACTTCTTCCTTGAAATTCTAGAGATTTTACAGTCGCTATAGCAGGCATCCTGAAAAGCACATCTCCAGCATATAGCATGGGGTGGGCAAGAATTTTAACTTCTCCTCCAATGGATAAAGTTATGTAAAAGAAGACATTTTGGAAGTCTTTGGAGAGCACCGAATAAATCATAGCTGTAAGATCTTGAAAGGTTTGGTTGAGCATAAAGAGATTTTTACATATGGGCCTCTACATTCTTGCCTTGGGAATAATGGATCTCCCAAACCATTCANAGAAAAATGCTGTAAAACGCCATCTTCACCAGCAAAACTTAAGAGCTGCATTTGCAAACATGGTGTTTCATCAGATGTTACTGAGAATTACATCAAACATCCATGAAACTGTATAATAAAAATGACTTTTGCAAAAATCACTAAGGGCTATAACAAAGCGGAGTGTTCTTTGAGTGTTCAATAGCTGAGTGAACTTTTAGGGACTCAGGGTGTACCTCTATGAATAACCTTCTGATGTCTATATTAGCTTCATTCCTGCTTCTGAGAAAACAGATTAATGTAACTGAGGCAGTATACATACTAGAAAAAAAAGCACAGCGGATGGTATAGTTTTCTCTCATGTGCCAAGNGGCTGTCGGATGCTACTCATCTCTAACTCACAAAAATACCTAAATACAAGAATATAGGGATGAAGTTTCCTGTTCAACTCAATAAATAGTTCTGCCTAAATGGACAGACAGTGTTTGAGTATTTTCATGTAACTGTAAAACATTTGAGGCCAACCTGGGAAAACACCATGAAGTATCTTAAGAGAGAAAAAGTAATGAAAATATAAAACTCTGAAGTTGTTTTCCAAAATTAGAAAGTAAGTCTTCAACTCTGAAAAGAATATACATCTACATAGGAAGCCATTCAAATTAAAACCTGAAGGCTGATTATTTAAAATCTACATTTTAGTTCAAATATTTTGCATTCCTTTCTCATTTAAGACACTCTCCCATGAAAGCCACCATTATTTGTAAGTGAAGAAAGAAAAGGGAATTTGTCTTCCTTTTCTCCACTCCTGGATCTGCTATTGTCACCTGTATCTATTTCCAGGAAGCCAATATTCATTAGGGTTAATCTGCCTACTAAATGAATAAACAAAGGATTCTCTGTCAGTCAGAGGCCAGGTGAGCCGATAGCATCTTCTAACACAGAAAGCATCTGTACCTTACTGGTGAGGAAATGACCTGCTGCAACCCCACACCTGGGATCACGTGGCAGGCAGGTTGGTGAGGCTGAGCAACATACAGAAAATGAATTATAACCATGTTGTTCAAAGGATTAAAAATCACCCATGTTTTAAAAATGAAGAACATTTTCATGTAAGTTTTCACTAAGGAAAACTAGACACCCCCCCACCACCAAAATATAAAAAATAAAAAAATCAAGTAGAATCAAGATAATTTCCCACCCCATTTCACTCCCAACCCCAAATAAACCAGGGCCTGTAAGAGCCAATGCGACAAAAAGAACTGAGATACACACACAAAGATCTCCGTGGATGGTCAAGAACTTGAAATTAACATTCTAAACAGTAGGACATAAATAAACTAAGAAAGGTGTGGTGTTAGATTATAACAAGTCCTTTTCTAGACTGATAAACTCAGACCAAGGAAAGCTACATGACCTTGGTGGTTAAACATGGCTGGACAAAGAATCCAAGACCAATCATTGTTGAATTATTAAATTAATAAAGAATTAATAATAGTAATAAATAATAACTGGTTCAACTTGTGGAACAAAATCCGAGGTCTTATACCCTGAGAAATGATTTTGTTATCTAAATAACCCAATAGGAAACCACTGGTGTTAAATAAACAAACACAAAACAATGTGACAGAAATGAGGTCAAAGATATTTGACTGGGCTCCAGACAGAATGTNCGGATGTGTGAGGGAGGGGATACACTCTCAGATATAAGTTTTCAGTAACATCGGATAGACTGAAAACTACTTGTACAGATTTACGCACATATGTGACACCGCCACATCCATTCATAAAACCTGCAAACAGTGACTGGGGATGATTCCCAGGACTCAGTTCTTCAGGAGGGCCAGGGTGTGAAGCAGGATGAAATGAGAGCAGCTCTGTAA
>LZPO01036879.1:0-11931 GCA_001675575.1 Neotoma lepida | reverse complement strand
GAAACACCAAAATAAGCAAGCAATAGTGATGGTGCAAGCCTATAATCCAGTTCTTGGAAGATAGACACTGGAAGATGAGAAGTTGAAGGTCATGCTTACTACATAGCAAGCTGAGGCCAATCTAAGCTACATAGGAATATCCTGTCTCTGACTGTACCCTGCTACACACACACACACACACACACACACACACACACACTCACAGACAGAGACAGAGAGAGAGAGAGAGAGAGAGAGAGAGAGAGAGAGAGAAGAGATTAAGAAATTAATGGGAGGAGGGGGACAAGAGAAGGTGATTGGACTGAATACAATTGAAATATATTGTGTCCATGTAAGAAAATGTCACAATGAATTATATGCAGTATTAATATATGCTAATAAAAACTTTTTAAAAGAAATGTTATTTCTCTTCCATTTTTTCANCTTTGACATTCAATAAAGAACAAATAGCCTTTCTCTATCCCTGACTAATAAAATATCCAGACTAGCTCAGGAATATGTTACTTCTATAAATATTTAGCATATAGTTATTGAAATGTACATAAACATTTTATCTAAATACATGAATGATAGGTAAGCACAATTAATTTCCACTGTGAAATTTTGAGGAAAAAATCCACTGTTTTATTCTAAACAAAAATACTATTAACTGGTGAGTTAAATTGTATTTAACCAAAAATATATCTGCATTTGATCTCTTCATTTTTTAATTTTATAACTATGCTTGGAGAGGCTTTCCATTGCTCATTTCAGGAAATGAGGACAGTGTTTCAATGTCCTTCATAATTCTTCTCTCACTGAGATTTATACATGGTAAAAGAAATAAGTCTTGCAGTGTTGACTCCAGGTGAGGAGTCTCCAAGGACATGCCAGAGGACATTCATCCTAGACAAATTCCTCTCACTTCCATCTATGTACTAGTAACAGAAAACAAAAAGGAAGGTACCCTGAGTCAGTATCAGAAAGACATGAAGATAGTCCAGTGCAAACAAAGATTTTTAAGTGTCTAAAATAACTAGAAAACACAAACTCAATTTTTAAAAAAATGTTTAGTGCNTAGCATAAGTTCAACAAAACAAAGATGGAAAAATTCATTAACATTGTGAATTTAACAAAAGTTGACAATAACTGAATTAAAACTATGTCTTATCCAAATAAAATTTTATAAACTATGAAAGACAGTGGCTGAGGTATTCAGATGCCTGTAACTTGGTATTGATGCAATACTGCATCACCTGCTCCTAAGGTTCTGTTCACTGACTATTGTACCTGTGATTGAGGTACAAGTTAACCAACTTCTGTCACTCGCACTACTGGGAAAACTTGTATTGCTGATGTCAATTATTAAAAAATATATTAAATCAAAAATCATGATAAATTATGAAAATTTAAAAGCATTTTTATAGCTAACAGNAAGAAATGGAAGCAGTAAGAGGTTAATAGCAGTTATTGACAATCAGTGAAGACATTTTTAAACTCAACTTTTTACTTTCTGGAGCCCCATGAGCACTAGGAAGAAAAGGAATCATCACTTCCTCAGCTTGTCATAGGACAATACAGGTTTCTTAATGGTAGTGTAATGGAAATCATAACTAACCATTCTTTAAAAAACACGTTTTGCGATATAATTCTTATTCTACATGTAATTCTACAATTTCTTATTAGTGTATACATAATTCCTAAAATCTGCTTCACTTGTAGTCTACTTCTATAATAGAGCTTTTGAAGACTTGAAGTCTCATTTGATTTGATGTATTACATGATTTACAAGATCAGTTCTCAAGGTATGACCACTCCTCACCCAGGTGGAAACCTTTCAACTACAAGGGCANCACATACTTTTACTTGCTTATTCAAAGCATAACTGTTTTACTCAAGAAATTTATATTCAGCTAGAGTCATGGCCCAGGGATTAAAAGTACTGGCTGCTCTTCCAGGGGACCCAGGTTCAATTCCCACCACCAACATGGTCATTTTAAAAAATCCAGTCCTAGTGGATCCAACACCTGCTACTGGCATCCATGGACACCAGGCACTCACACAATAAAAAGACACACATGCAGGCAAAGTGTCTGCAAAATACAACAGAATACTAAAAAATATTATATATCCAAATAACATGTTTAATTTGACTGAGAAAATGCGAATTTTTGCTAGTTTAAATCATTCTTCTATTTATCTTAAAATTGTTATTTTCATTTAAAATATAAAACTTCATATTTAAATTTTCTCTTTGAATACCTAATCTTTCCCAAAAATTAAGGCATCACTTTATAGCAAAGTAACACACTCTTTGTAGTTCAGGATATTAATGAATGTATCTAAAGTATGTTTAAAACTTTCCTGTCTTTTGTATAACACCACTAGAATGTAAGTACATTGACACAAACTCAGAAAAAAACAATAGTGGCCAACTTGATTGTTTAAATATAAAGAGAAATTTTATTGAAAAATCATTTTAATAATGAATGCTTATTTTCAACATGTTTGGACAAACCACACATACAATATAGTACACCAAGTAAGATTTTGTTTCTCTGCAATGTTTGAAGTTAACAGAAACTATAAGTACATTCATAAATCCAGCACTTTTCAGAGAAGCCACAGTTTGCATTGCAGAGAAACACTGTAGGAAATTCAAAAGGGAGTTTTATGTTTGTGAAAACTTCATCACAACTTATTAAAATACTAGATGATTGGTTTATAGTCCAGCAACCAGTTAGTCCCAGGCCTTCTAATTGGCAAATTTATTCTCTTTTTAAAAAAAATATTCCAAAATAACCTGTAAGAAAAAAAGATCAAACAAAAAAACAAACAACAACAAAAACCGAACGATTAAGTTGATGAGAATTCTGCTGGGTAGTTTGGTCAATGAAAACAGCATGCATTTTCTCATAGGAAACCAGTAGGCGGTGCCAACCCTAGTAGATTACCTGGGACAGTTTTAAAGTTTCAAACTCCCATAAAGGTGATCCATTTAAGGAATTGCAGAATTTTGACTAAATTAGTGGAAGCAGGTATTGGGATGATTTGAAAGTCANAGAAATTTAAAATAAATATTTGATATAAGGAATCAACATTAACTTAATGAAAGCATAAGACAACAAAAGCCATAGTTTTTAAGTAGAGGACTCCCCCAGAAGTCCCCTTCTCATCAAGTGATACTTGTTGGTCTCTGGTTTCAGTCTCATGTGGAAACAATACAGGACTGCTAAATAGTTGTCCATGTTCTCAGGAGAGAACATGCTGAAGTTGGGACGAAGTGGCCTGTTAATGGACACCCAACTTTTCTCACAGAACTTACTTCTTTCTTCCTTGCTCTGTCTCTTTTTGTTTTGATTTGATTTTCAAAGAGCTAAAAAAATTATCATGCAGATGACTTACAAAAAGGAATATCCTCGTACATCATTTTAAGTGAAAAGTTCTGGATATGTAAAACAATAAGATTTAAAATATTCTTTTAAAAAACATAAGATATTATAAATGACTTTTAAAAGTATTTTGTTTGCTGCCTGAACCATATGAAAGGCCGTATTTGAGCAATGACCTCACTGTACGAAAGCAGAAATGCTATATTTAGAGTCATAATATGACCTTCAATTTTTAGAACTATTCACTTCAAGCAATAAAGACTGTCGTTTGCTGATTGCAAAATGATCTTTTCCTCATTCAAAGATGCAATGAGACTTCTTAATGAAAAGCTGCCTGACCACATATTAATAAATGAACAATAAAGTAGATAAATAAATAAGCAACCACACAGGTATGCAACTTGCAGGGATCTTAAGAGTTATACAAATGTGACACAAGTATCCATAACTTCCCAGATATTGCAGTGCATTTTAAACTTCCTTTGGAGTCTGTATTCGTTCACTGCAAAGCATAAAACACAAAACACCAAACTCTTCACGTCACTAGCTGTGCATACAGAGATTCAGTGAAAGATTCACTTGAAAATCCTATAGAATAAGTTATTCATCCTTTAGCTATAGGTCCTTCTGTTTTCTCCAGTTTAGTTTTTATTTTTATTATTTTTTTAGATAACGTAGAAGAAAACTTGCTGAGGTAAAAAGTAAATTCATTTAAGTTTATTTTATCATAACCCAAGAGTGTGCATGAGAAATTTAACACTGAACTTCTCATTTAAGGTGAGAAAAGGAAGAAAATGAAAGGTTCAAAATCAACCTATTCAAATACTATTAATTCCTATCCAGATTTTAAGATTCAGTCTGTCTTCCCTATGTTTATTTGGGGACAGATTCTGTTAGTGTGACAAGTAGAGAAAAGGCTTTTTATTGTCAGACAATGCAATAGTAATGAAAAGTATTGCTGTGTTTACCAGATACATGCAACAGGACACGCAAACACCTTAGAAAGCATTCAACACTGAGTACTTCAGCACCAACAACAGTGGCCACCTTTAGTAACACTTTGCCCTACCCTGTTCTCTGGCCTGGGTGAGAGGGACATCTACACAACCAGTATCCGGTGGTTAAGAAGAGAGAAACATTGTCTATTTAAAATTAAGAAAGGCTAATTTTGTACCTTGTAGGCGTCGTCTCATTAAACCCAAGTGAACACCGGTACAAGAGACCATTCCCTCTCCTCGGACGACACCAGCAAGGGCTTAAAACCAACGCAACACCTCCGAGAAATCATGAGAAAGACAGCACTGAGGAAGGTAAACCCGCCGGAGGCAGCGGAGGCGGCTGGGAAGGACTCAAGGCATTGCTCACGCGGGGCGCGGAGGCGAGAGTGCGGCGCTCAGGGACCGCTGCCATCCTAGAAACCTCCAGCTCCGGCCGCCTGGCCAGCAGCCAGCTCCCGGGCGGCCGCGGTCCCCGCCCCTTCACCTCTCCATTTCCAGCGCCTGGAGAGCCGGGTCGCCCCACGGCCAGTGCCCCGCGGGGCCCTCGGCTTCCGGCGCAGTGGGTGGCTCAGGCCAACTTGCCGGACCGCCCAGGGCTCTGTGGCCCCTGCAGCCACCACAATCTACGCGCCCCCGGGGGATGGGGTTGCGCGCACCTTCAAAACAATCGCGGCCCAGAGAGCACTTTGGTTCTGGCTCCCGGCGCAGCTTTCCCCATCGCGGAGGACACAGCCCGGAACCGGCGCGCACACGCGCACACACCCTCGCACACGCACACACGCGCGCACACAGACTTCTTGGCCAGCGTTGCCATCACACACCCGGGGAACGCCACCGAGGGGGCCAAGTACCTGCTCTCTGCGAGCTGTTGTGCTGTTCACTTCATCCTCCGTTGACAAGGAAACCAAACCGCACTTCATTTTTTTTTTTTTTCCAGAAAAACCTTCCACTGCCATCATTTGAAAATTGATTTACGGGGAGGGGAGAAGGAGGAAGAAGGGATAATATAGATATAGATATCAGGATATCTATCATAAAATTATCTCGGTTTTTTTAAATAAAAAAGTCAAATGTGCAAAAGTCATAGTTAATGTAAAGGAGGAAAAAAGCATTTGTTTAAAAATAATCCCATTAACTAGCTGCAAGAAAAGTTTCATGTTATCAACTGATATCAAAAACAGGAGGGGAAAAAACGAAATATTTCTCACAGGCTTCCAAAAAGGTCATAAAAATGCAAAATTAATGTCTTTGCTCAGTGGTGCGCACCGAATTGCAAGACGACAAACTTGTGAATACTGCTGTAAAATCCCACCTACACAAAAATGTAATTGGAAAAAGAGTATGTAAAAAAGAGTTAGAAACATGCTTTCTTATCTTTACAACGGGAAAAAAATAGGCATCATACTTCACAACGCTTTTTCCATAAAACCAGTTGCACATTTTGCTGGACTTGGGAGCCGCTCGCAGCGGGCACAGCTACCGCGGACTCCCAGACACAGCGCCTTGTCTAGAGAACCATCGCATGCTAGGAAAACTTGATTCAGGAAAAGGCTTAAGACCATGCTCGTCAGCTTTCCCAAATACAAACAATAATCAAAGAAGTGGGAAGAAAAAAAAAAAAGAAGAAAAAATAAAAACAAAAACAAAAAAAAGAACAAAAAAAAAGAATAGGACAAGAATGCCACTGAGAAGGTACTCACCGAGCGGGAGTAAAATGTTGGAATAAAAATGAGATTTAGGAAAATACAGTATGGCGGTGGAAGAAGGAATGAAGCGCGTTTTTTTCTCAGTCTCTGCCTCGGGCACTGACACGTGACTCGGAGCCAGGCGGACTTGCAGGCGGCGGGGGTACCGCGGCTGTTGGGCGACCTCGGAGCCTTCGAAGCCCTCTAAGCCGCTCCGGCGGGCACGGCGGTGGGAGCCGGGCGAGGCGGCCTCCTCGGCGAGCCGGGACTAGCAGGTGCCGCTCACGCTGGGCTGAGCGCACGCACACGCACACGCAGACGGGCAGGGCGCGGGCTAGCGGGGACCGCGCGGGGCGGGCCGGAGGCGCGCAGCTGCCGCCGCCGTTGCCGCCGCTGCTACTGCTGGTACTGCCGCTGGTGCTGATGCTGCGGGCGCCCCGCCAAAAAGGGCAGCTTAGGGAGGTTCAGCAGAGGCCTCACAAGGTACACAACTTGCTGTCCACTGCAAAGTTGCGTCTTGCCACTTCCTTATTTTCCGGCTTTCATCTCCAGGTAGTTTCCTGCGGAGAGCTCCTGTCCTTTCTTCTCCGCAAGTTTCACTCTTCAAGCCCGGTTTAAAACTCGATCATTTTGTTCATTTGATCTCTAAGTTCCTATTTCTAATGAACTGCTTTGCCTATGTCACTTCCTCCCCCTAGGTCTGTTTCCCACCTTGTGGTTCTCAGGGAACCTGGATTCGTGCTAGGCTATGCGGGGGGCGTTGTCACTGCAAAGCCAACGTCAATCCCTTTGGCTGTCTTGGGGTATTCCCCATTTGAAAGAGAAAACAAAATCTTCTATTTGGAAAAATCCCATCCCAGGTTTTCTTTTGCTTATTGGATGGTGCTGGGCGGGGGCGTGAACGTGTATAATTTATTCTTTCGTGGGCCAGGCATTGTTTGTTTTGTCTGCATGAACATCAGCTTCGACCTGTCTGGAAGGCTCTTCGGATCCGTGCTCCAGGCAGGGTCCTTCTTGACTCCTGCAAGTTGTTTTCTCAGGCTGCAAGTCCACGGAGAGGAGCGAGGGAAACAAGTGAGTCCATTGTGTGAGTGCTTGCCCGGCAGCAGGCACCTGGCGATGGTCGAGAGGGGGAGATGTGCGCCACTCACCAGAAGGCAGTCTAGGCTCAGGCATGAGCCAGGCGACTGAGCAGTGCTTTGGAAGGTGGAGGCAAAACAGGGAGTTCACCCAGCATCTGCTGCGGGATGCCTGCCTTTGGAACAAAGATTCCATCAGCCAATCACCGACTGCTTTGGGATTCTTCTACTGCTGCCTGTTGCAGAATCAGCTTTCTGGGCTCTGCAATGCATTAATTTTTCTTCATCATTCATGCAGTATTCATATCAAAACCATTTCTCTGTGTTGCTTTTACTCTGGATTTCACAAAATTAATTGCCGTGTCTGCGTTTTAAAATGAAAATAAATACAGTTTCTTGGCTCTCAGGTTTCTGCTCTGATCTTTATCTCACTCTTTCCAACGTTGACGTTTAAGATAAAATGTCTGNGTAGGAAAGAATCTAACCTGGACAGTTTTGACATTTAAGTATGCATTCATTATGGAGAACCTAGCAGCAAATGNTTCTCAACATCCTGGGCAGAATTCATTGATCAAATAAAGTATTAATCTACAATTTAAACAAAAGATATTTAAAATAGCCATTAAAATCATTAAATATTTATCTTGGTAAATTGCCAACTGGACCCACTTACAATTCACACTTTCCAGAGAGGATTCGAAATGCTGACACTGAAGGGGACAGATGGGTGCATCAGAGTGGTTTCCAGAAGAACTTAAGAAGCCTTAAGTTCTGTGCAGAAGCTACTGGATTTTCATCTGGATAATGCAGAACAAATGTTGTGGCCTGGGCCGAGACCATGTTGCTCTTCATTCTTCTGTCCTACTTTGTTTTGTTTTTAATAAATCTCTTCAAACATGGCTTTTTTTCTTCCATGTCTCATGAATTATGCTATTTCAACCCGAGTTTGTTAAATTTTCCAAATTTTCTATCTCTTCAAAATATCCAGATCCAAATACATTAAAGAGAAGTCAATTCTAACNCACATATTTTCCCTTCACTTACAAAGATATTGGAATGTGAGCAACTTCACTTTAAAAATGAGTTTCGGAGCTTCAGATCAGGCCAGGCAACGTTTGGGTTTAGAGAGAGTTATTCAAGAAGAACTTTGAAAAACAAGCTGTTTAGAATTNCACTGCAGTAATGGCCGCCAGCCAATCACAGTGATTGTCAGGCTTTTATTATTCAATAAAACGACTCCCCTTTATGTTTAATGCAGCTTTGCTAAGGAAAAGCAAGCCATCAATATCCTCCTTGCACTTCTTCCATTTACTTACATAATTGCAGACCAGTGCTTAAAATATTCCACTACTACTTCTTCCAAGATGCCATTCTCCCGTTTTAGGTTGAGCCACCACATTAAAAACAAGAGGAAACAAAGTCAGGTTGAAGGAACAGCATTTACAAAGCAGAGGCTGTTGTTTAGTTCTTATACAGTTCTGTGGCATAGGCATTATTAACCTCATTTCTAAAGATTCAGGAAAAGAAAATCTGAGTTTAACTCATTTGTGCAAGATTCTACTGTTATTGCACAGAAGAGATGCAATTGGATCACACTTAATTCTGGTTTTATGGCTAGAATAAAGTACTCCAAAAACTACATGAAGGAAACTCTCAAGAGCTGTTGTTGATATCACTTAACAAAAACATGCTTTTCTTAAATTTAGTATATCCAAAGGATATTTGTGGAGTTAACTGGGATACAAATAACAGTTGTGGCATATATAATTTTACTGACATTTTGATTCCATGAAACTGGAAAAGAAGAAAGTAAACATTTAAAGTATAATAAAATGCATACAGAATTCAAACAGAATAAAAAACAAGTAAAATAGGTTTTAAATGAGGAAAATAATCTTAAAAAATTTCCTAAGCAAAAAACAAAAAAGAAAATCTGCAGAAGAAGTGGTTGTGTTATCTTGTTCTGCTCATGTATTCAACAGTTAACCATAGAAGCTTTCTGGAGGTCGGAAGAGACAAATGGCTTTTCTGATTCTCCTCTGAGGTCAGCCATGCAGCACATACAAATATGAAGTACACTAAATTTAAGAGGTGACTAGTAAATGATGGTGCTAGAGGAAAATTCCATTTTGAAATTTATGCTTTGCAATTTCAACTTTTTTGTCAGAAAATATTCATGACATATGAAATATTTATAGGCACAAACATATGAATATATACTTAATTGGAAATTTTGTACTATATAATAATATGGCTTTAAATAGATATGTTTATATCCAGGGCCTTTAAATCATTTTTATTTTTAAATCCTGATTGATAGTTTTCACAACTTATTCTTTTTAACTTTTCATTATTTTTCCATCATTATTTGTTCTATTCCCACTAATAGACATTTATTTCAACTTCAGTGGTGCTGTGTAAGTTTTCTAATATTCCTATCTAGAGGAAATACATTACCAATAGCAAAAAACAACATGAAATGTGTACCAATTGTCCAAGATAACCAAGTGATATAAAAATATACATAATACATAATAAAGTATGAGCAAAGAAAGACAGGAATAAGTATCATGATTTATGTGTAATTTAGTGGTAAATATCTTACTCTTCACATAAAATACTTTNTAGAATTCAAAAACATTCAGATATATAGAGAAATATACCAAATTATTAAAGTTTATTCATTTATATGTTAAATAAGTATGTCTATGGCTAGGAAAGTACATATAGAACAAATTAATATGTATACTAATATTATTTCTTGAATGCATTTACTTTAATAAAATGCTCTGAGGGCAGTTTTTTATAAAGTGACCTAAGCAATAGAAGTATGCACACAAAAATGCTCTGATGGCTTCTTTGTAAATAAAGAAGTGAAAGAGCGAAAGAGAACAGGACACATCTAGCACTGTGTTATTACTCATTGATTACTGACCTGACAGTCATTCACTGTAATGTGGATATAAGATGTATNTCTTCATACATTTAGAAACTGGGAATTTTTCCAAGATAATTCTTTAGATTTTCCAGTGAAAATGTGGCCATCTTCAGGCTAAACATAGACATATAAAAAAGCTCTAAATGTTAAAAATATTAAGCTAATTTAAAAATGCTTTAATACAAATAAGATAAGCAAATGAGAGGCCTTCAGGGATCAAAGAGATGGGGAATTTATTTGAGACAAAACAAAATGTGATTGAGAAAGCTCATTAAGAAAACCACCCACAACTCTGTATTTCATTTTTCTGATGCTTGATATATGAGATATCAAGAAATTCTATGGGCTGGGTGTGGTAGCACATGCTCTTAATCTTATCACTTAAAGGCAGAGGCAGGTAGATCTCTGTGAGTTTGTGACCCGCCTTTTCTAAATAGGGAGTTCCAAGACAGCTTGGACTACATAGAGAGACCTTGTCTAAAATGAGAAAGAGAGAGAGAAAGAGAGAAAGAATTTCTACAAGACTTCTCCTAAGACCATCAGACTCAGCAGGTTACAACAAGGGACCTTCCTTATCTGTTGAGAAGGCTGTAGATCCTGTAATGTGAGTGCCAACTTCTGTGGCAATGCTGTCCTTACCAGTAAACCTGAGAAAGTAAAGATGGTTGGAGAGAAGAAAGATTTCTTCTTTAATACTTGTGATATTGTTAAATATATCCAATATATTCTCAGTCTCAGGGATAAGAATGGCTCTCTAGTAAAGAAATTTCTTTAAGCATGTATTTCCTTTGAAAATGGCAAGTTTGAGGCATATATTCAGGAAAGCAAACCACTGAAGGCTTGGGCAGTTCATAGCTGAACTGTCAACAGTATGGTAGTTAAGTTTTATCTCCACTCATTTCACCCTGAAGATGAAAAAAGTGAGACTCAGTGAAATAAAGTGGCACAGGAGCCAGGAAGCAATGAAGCATAGACTCAAGTCTGCAAAGCAGTACGATCTGGTGGCTTACAGAATGCACTTGATCCCACCCATTTGTATCTGCATCATGACAAATTCACATTAATCTCTATGCTTCAGTTCCCTCATCCAGTAAACAGAGAAATAATAAAACCTACTGAGTGCCATGAAGTTAGTACATGTAGAGTGTTTTCAGCAGTTCCAGGGATAGACTAGGCTTTGGTTATTCTTACAGGAGCCATGGTGTCTTATCCTGCTTTACAGGTAAGAAACCATATCACTCTAAGCAGGAGCTTTCAACGCTGGGAAAAACTTTCTGAGCAGCTTCCATTCTTCTGAAAATGCCTGAGCAAACAGGTGATTTGGTAACCAACCTGTGTTTTTGCACTGAAGAGGCCCAGTGAATGCTGGGACATGTGCCAGTAATGATGAAAGAGGAGGAAGAGGGGAAGTAAGGACAGAGCAGGAAGGAGAAAAGAGGGTAATATATGACCAAGAGCCTGGAAAATCCTTCCCAGAACATCTAAAAATGTGAGACAAGTGTGAACACTGGACAGATTTGGGTCACACAGATGAGTTCTAAACAGACATGTGACAAAAATACCTTAGAAAGACACTGCAGACTTTACCGTGTGCTCCTTTGGTGAGTCTGAATATTGCCTAAAACCTCTACAGAACATTTCTGCCTAAAGTTAAGGAAACTGTGCCTTAAGAATTAACATCTCTTTTAGGAATAAAACCACAAAGAGTTATCTTCATTCATGTCTAAAACTCAANAGACTTGTTGTTCTAAAACAACACATCTGATATCATTGCAAAATTAGTTTTATTCTCTAAAAGTTTTAGTGTTCTTTTCCAAGATCTTAGAAATATAACGTTGCTATTTTCTAAGACACTATGTA
>LZPO01036876.1:0-11963 GCA_001675575.1 Neotoma lepida | reverse complement strand
TTCTATAACTAGGAAGAAAAAATTCTTCATTATTGTCTCTTAGAACATAAGGAAAATTAAATTTATTTAGAATTTAGAGAAATAAAAGATAACTCACTTCTTCTCTCACACACAAAATTTTCACAAGTCTTGATTTCCCAAGCTTTCATTTGAAAGCTGTGAGACAGCTAGGAGGAGGGAATCAGCTTAGGAAGTAAGGGACTGTGGCAGAGAATCGCTCACGTTTATCACTTTAAAGAGTAGACAAGGGGAGTTGTTTATAATATAGACAATTACAGTTCAAAAAGTTTACTGAAGCTATAGTTAAGGCTGATTCATATTGATTTTCACAGCCTGGACAAAAGGAACAGACCATGTAGAATTTTAAGTATTTTTTTATTTAGAATATTAATATTGATTTTAGTTAGGAGTATTAACAAATAACTACAATGTATATAACTGGGCTTTTAAAAAAGTATCTGCTACTGGCAGATACAAAATAAAAGGAAAACAAGGTTGTTTATAGTCTTTAAAGCAAAGACAGTGCAGAAGCTAATACTACCAAACAAATATTTACTTTTACAGATGACATAAGCTAATACTACCAAACAAATATTTACAAGGAACCAATGAAAGTAATAGTAAGTACTCTTGTGATCTGGACCTCTCACTGTACAAAAGCAGGTTCTATATCATGCAATAGTTGTAGGTACTTTTCTAGATATTAACCCATATGGCTTATTACTGAGTTCACTAGTGTACAACCAAATAATGTTCATAAGTGAAATTATAGACAGAAGGACAAACTCGATAGTGAATACCTGCAACCAAATGCAACTTCTAAAGGATGGTGTAATTAGAATGGGTGTGGCCCGGAGGGCAGCTTACTCATTAGTGACACACGTTCCTACCTCTCTTCCCATTGTCACAAAGCATGGCTTCCCTTTATGTGTTATTTCATTTACTCTCACACAATTTGACAGGTAGACATTACTATTACCATACTGCAAAAGGAAAAATACTCCCCAAAGCCATACAGCTAGAAAATCAGATAAAAAAAAATTGTACTTTCTAAACCCAGTCTGGGCTCCTTTCCTCTGTTACTGAGTCAAGAAAAGTAAGGCAATACCCGCTAAAATCAAGGAATACCTATGGGTCCAGTTTTGGTAGTGAATGCCGCAAGCATAAAAAACCCACATTCTCTTGGCAAAAGATACTGGCAAATGCATCTACTTAGAGAAGTTAAGCACCTTGTGACGTAAGACAATTTGTAGATAAGAGAACAATTTCATTGTAGATCTGTCAAAAAGTTTCATTATGCTGCCTACGTATGACTTCAACAATTTCTAGAAAGGCTGAACCACCTGTTCAGTGACACAGAGGAGTTTTCTATGGAAGGAATATTGATTTGATCAAGCAAACAAGAAACATAATTTTATAAAAATTTGCCAATATTCATTGGATAAAGTCACATTTAATATAAAATCTTCTGCAAATGGGTGACTCTTAGTGCTGAGCTGGCTGTGGAAGAGAAGAAATGTGCAGGGGTCTGTGGTAACTTCTGCTTAGTCTACTAACTCCCACTGCATGTATCCGCCATCATGGTTCAGAGGTGTCACTGGAATATCAGGGTAGAGGTTCTATACAGGAATACTGAGGCATAGTATACTTCCCATGACATGATACACTTCCTACCTTTTTACGGCTATCTGAACACACAACTGTATTTTCAAATTTGCTGCAGTAGGCATGTACTAATAAACAGCAAATAACCTGGTCTCAATGATCATGAAGAAACTAAATAAGTGATCCAGCAACCTTACCACTAGGTAGATATTCAAAAGAAATAAAAACAGGATGTAGAAGAAATATGGACTCCTATGTTTACTGCAGCACTATTCACAACAGCTAACATATGAAACTGATCCTAAGTGTCTACCAACAAATGAGTTGATCAAGAAAATGAGGCACATATATACAACAGACTACTATTCAGTTTTCAGAAAGGATGAAATCCTGTTATTTGTGACAGCATGAATGAACATGGAAGGTATACTAGTAATTGATATAAGCTAGACACAGAAAAGCAAGTACCACTTGACTTATGCATATGTGGACTCTAAGAAAGTACATCTCAAGCTGAGGGTAGGATGGTAGCTACCAATGTTTCAGAGGAGAGGTGTGAAAAGGGGTAGGAGTATTTGGGTCAATGGGCAAATCTAGGGAAAGGTGTGATAGGGGAGGGGTATTTGGGTCAATGGGTACAAAGCTAGGGAGAGATGATAGGGGAGGGGTATTTGGGTCAATGGGTACAAAGATACTGATGTCTACCACACAGACTACAGTTGACAGTAATTTACTGTATATTTCAAATTAGCTACAAGAGGGAATTTCCAATGTTCTCACCACAAAATATGATTAATATTTGAGGTGATAGCTACTCTAGTTAGCCAGATTTCATAACTACACAATGTATACAAGATAGAAACATCACATTTTACTACAGAAATATATACAAGTATTGTATCAACTAACAGTAAAATAAAAAGAAAATTCACTATTACACACTAATATCAAAGTTTCTTTTAAGGAGTGGACCTTTCAGTCTTCTGGTCTCTTTATATATGTTATCATTATTCTTGCTGTCCTAGTACTTACATCAACTTCGTTAATGTTGGAAAAGCAGATAATCTTATTAAGAAACCTATGTTGGATTGGCAAGATGGGTCAATAGTTAAAGGCATCTGCTGACAAGCATGACGACCTAAGCTCATTCCCAGAACCCATATGTAGAAGAAGAGAACCAATTTCTTTGAGGAATTCTCCTACTTTCACATGTACACCACAGCATGCATGTATACATTATATACACACAGACACATATACATTTTAAATAAATGTAAAAATCTGTTTAAAAAGCTTTATGTCAATAAAGATTGATGATGCTTTTTTTAAGGGCTCAAAGTAAATTTCTTCATCTTTATAAACACTGAACTACTTGGGGAATGTCTTGAAGGTTGAATGTGGGGCCTCACTCCAGATCATTCTAAATCCTTGCCTCTGGGATTAGATTTATGCTCCGCATGCTAAGGAGAATGTTCTGGTAAAAAGATGGCAGGTTTCAATGCAAGGGCTTTTCAGGCACTGTCTTTAGAATTCATTGAACATTTTTCAAAATGTGTTCATTAGTGAAAGCAAACCCCTTTAAATTATTTTAAAGTTTCTCCTATAAATCTTGATCATGGCATCAGTCTTACAGGACAGGATGCACTCCAAATTCAGAAAGGGCAACTGACAAATGACTAAGATGCCCTGCCTTCACTGCACAGCAAAAGCAACTCTACAGCAGAATTTTACCATCTCCAAAGGTGGCCCGGGCTTTCCCACAGTATCCGGTTGCTGGTCTAGGTACATGCACAACGTAGGTGACAATTCACTTAGATTTAGACTACTTTTGTTCAAAGCCAACTTTTCCAAACAAAGCATCATCTACATTTTAAATGGTGGGTGAAATTCTACCCCTATTCTTAGAAAAAGGGACAAGCAGGAGTATTGTACTGGACAAAAGAAATGGAGAAAAGAATTGACAGTGTACTCTAGCTATAGTACCTCTGGGTTAGAAAGAATTGTTGAAAGACTTTCCTCACACATGGAAAAGCAATGAAATACACATTGATTTTTTTTATACCATTCTTTGGTTTAGATATTCATATTAAAATACCTGAAATGAAAGTATAATTTTTAAATACATAATTGCCCTTCTTACAAATCTCACAAGTCAGTGATATCAGCCTATGGCAGAATATAAAATTTAAATATAAAATCCCAGTACAAGGTGTGGGATAACTCGTATGAATTGTTGGTCAGGGAACCCTAAAGTGCCCCCCTCTCAAACAATACAAGCCCTTACCACTCCTCTTGGTTGCCCACTAGAACTAGATGATAATACCCTATGTTTAAGACATCAATATACCTTAGTTACAAGAGATTGAGAAATCAAGCCAGAACTGAATTGGAAGCATTCTTCCTGATGGCTTTCATAGAGTTGGAAAGTATTATGCAGGCAACTGAGGGAAAAAAGACATCAACAGTCTTACTTAATATCAATTTCAACACTAAACTTCCAGGCAAGATTTGCCCACTTGTGCAACAGTGACACAACTATAATAAAAGTAACCAATTGCTCTATGATTGGATTCGAAGCACATTCAAAAGGTGGGAACCCACGCCTGGCACTGTAAATCTGTGGCTGAAGAAATCATAGGCTCTTAGGGAACTAAACAACTTACTTCTGTTGTTTAATTAAATTGACAGCGTCAAACTGCCTTCTAAATATCTATTTTTATACTCATAGACAAAAGGGGTTTCATCCTTCACCAAAAATACTCTTTTTGTAGTGAATGACAGTCAAGTAGAATGTCATAGCTGCTTAAGGTACTGAGAGTAAGTGTGGATGAGAGCACAGGCTTAAACAAGACACCTATATCACTCCCTTTAGGGCTTGTGGAACACTTTAGAAGAGGAGACAGAAGGACTACTGCTAAGAACTGAAAGATAGGGAGAAGGGGTACAAAATATCATCTTCTGGGTATGCATAGCCATGCAATCATAAACNCACAGAAATTGGGGTTATCTGCACTTGGTCTGCACAAGACTGGCCTTGTGGATAATTAGTCACGGATAGGGATGGGATTCATAGGGCTCTACCCCTCCTTGCTAAACTGTTGGCTGTGGATAGATGCTGTGAAAGCAGGAGCTATGAACCCACTGATGACATCAAACTGCAGTGATAGTTCCAAACCTACAGATGACCCTGGTTAACCTTGGTGGGTCATAAAACAAGAGACCTGAATGTGGGAAAGGGATTTGTAGGAGAGGGGGTAACAGGGGTGAGGGGGGCGGGGAACTACTCAGAGTGTGTTCTACACACGTACAATTTGTCAAAGAGCACAGTTATTTCATTTAAAAATAAGAATATTTTTAGGAGCTTCATGGACAGCAGCTTGGTCTAAGAAGAAAGTAGCTTAAAAACCGGCGAGTCAATAGGCTGGCAAGCTAGTGGAATAGCACTTAGGATCAACCCTTGAGAGCTAGTACTGACTTGGCTACCAATGCAGGCTGCACTTCATGGATTGACACATCTGGAAGAAACATGGCTCCTGCAGGTAAAAACTCAAGTCACAATCTCGAGGTGTGCCAATCATCTTTAGCCTAAAATAACAGCTACTTCAGGTCATGAACTGGCTGTTCAAAAAGAGGTATAAAATCTGGGACTGTGAAGGTGACTTAAAATCTTGGAATTATCCCCAAAGTTGTGGATAAATGACCCAACTTCAGGCCATAGTTATATTCACACGGCTCCATAACATTGGTTTCTTTTATGAAATTTTTATTAACTGAATTGAGAAGTCCAGCACTAAAGTCTGGACTCAGATGCTATGGATTCAATGTGAATTTACTTGTTTAGTGTTTTCCCTGACTTGATCAAGACCGATGTCTGGTATCTCATGCTTGTACACTTCTATTATTTCAAGTTAATTACATTGGATTTGAGATTGCTTTTTAAAACAGTACCCCATCAAAATTCAACATTTTTAAATTACCTACTAGGCTATTGTAATCATGGAAAATAAACAAAATAAATTCACTTTTTGTACAGATAGAAAGTATTGAAAATGTGGTCCACTTTGGAATCAAATAACCCACAGCTGTATCTGTCTGTCGTAATCATTCAGGAAGTAAGATTCTAAAAGGTTCTAAAACCAAACAAAGCTAGCAGCGTGCTCAGTTAAAGCTACTACAATATCTTTCCACTAATTCTCTATATTTTAAGGAGGAATCAAAGTGCTACTTCACTCCAAGGGGCCAAGATCTAAGATTAAAGACCTCCCCCTGGCCCTGTCATTTTCTTACTTCGGTGAAGTTTCATTGATATCAAGTGCTACTTCCCCAGCTGTGCGGTCAGTCTGGCAGCTGCCTTAGCAGTGCATGCCAACCTACTCCAACCCATAGAGCAGCTGCCTTGCCTGTTCTCACAGATGAAAGGAGAGTGCTAAAAGCCTAGAAAAATCTTTAGCATTGGCTGTGGCTGCGGAGGCAGCTGCTTACCCATGACACTGCTACAGGGTGTGCTATGGGACAGTAGCTAGGAGGGGTGAAGGAAGGAGAGACTACAACTCAGTTTTCCTAGCAGCATGTGATGCTCCCAAACTTGCGACATCATGGGATATTACACTGTTTTCCATATCTGTAACTTAGATTCCTCAACATTCTAGGCGTAAAAAGAAAACCTCACCATTTAAACATGCCCACTTTTCTTTAATTTTATTAAGTTAAACAATGAAGTATCTCATGAAGATTTGGGTCCAACACTTCAATAATTAAAATAGCAATTGTGTATTCTTATAAAATTTTAAAATAAGGAGAACTTCATCAGGCTAGAACTGCACTGGAAGTAGATGATAATTTGATAAGAACTAACATTTGCAAAAAAGCGTTTGCTTCAATAAAATGGCCCTCTCTGCATACATTTACTATGGATTTAAAGTGAAAATAGAGTTTAGAAGTAGATCTGATATTTATACTTGCCATACGGACATGATGTGCCCATCAAATTGCCTTTTAAATAACAATATTTATGCCCATGGAGTAATGCTGCCATTGGTTTTAGTCACAAAAACTTATTTTTACAACGGGCAGCAGTAACTGCAGGGACTCATAACTAGTCACAGTGCTAAGGATAGGGATTGGTGAGTCCACAGCCATAAAAGAATCATCTGTATCATCTCCTCCAAGGCTGAGGGAACACTGGAAGAAGGAAGAGAAAGAATGTAAGAGCTGCAGGAAAAGGCACCGAGTGGTATGGAATGCTGGCATGTGGTCATGACACAGCTGCTGCACTCTGGAACACACAGCAGCTATGATTACCTGCACAAGGTTGGGGTAGTCGACACGCTGTCACGAAGGGGTAAGGGCTCAAGAACCCTCTCTAAAGATGTAGACACAGTTAATAGTTGATAAGGAAGGAGAGACATCTTCCTCAGTCCTGTAATCACTGGCAAGTTGCCCATGCTCTGGAAACAACTCCTCACCCAAGCTCCTGTGAAATATCCCCAATACATTAGTGTGAAACTCACTGGGATATACACATGTGTGTGCACACACGCGTGCGCACACACACATAAGGGGGGGCTAGCTGAGAAGAGGAAGGAAATCATTGTGAGTGGCAGGAATGGAGGACAAGAGAGAGTAATGACAGGTGAGCATGGCTGAAACACATTATGTACATGGATCAAAACGTCACAGTAAAATCCAATATTATATATAATATGAATGTATGCTAATAAAAACTTAAAATAATAATATCAAGTTAGAATGATCTGCATAGTAACAAATGACTTTACACTCAAACAAGCAAATAAGTAACAGGGTGCTGGGAAAAAGCCTAGCTGTGGGAAGGGGGATGCCCACAAGACTCCACACGCGGCAGTTGCTGGTGGCTGGAGAAGAAGGCCAGTGTCTCAGCAGTATGACACATGGTAGACTGCCCATGCTCCAGCAGATGCTCCCTATATCTATTCAGGTACAAACAGCACTAATTGGATTCAGTTATTTCGGGGGGAGGTGGGGCGCGGCTGGGAAGAAAATGTGTGGAAGGAAGTGTCCAGGAAAAGCTAGCGGCAGGGAGCAGAGAGGTAGATACTATATAAATGCACTGTATTTGCATATGACAATAACAAAGAATAATATATAATAAATTTACTTTCTAAAATTCCTGAGAAATGAGAAAAAGAAACTATCTTGGAAAAGGCCAAAGTATACCTATCAAATTTGATAGGCAGTAGAGATAGGATCTTGAATTTGTGGGGGAAAAGATGAGCTACTTAGTAAAATCATATTGGGAAAAACAGTTTTACATCTGGGGGTGGGGGAGATTGTGTTCCTCCTCATCAAGCCAAATGTGAACACCTGCACAGGGTAAGGCGAAGTTTCCTTTCCGGATGATGACAACCGTCTGAAACTAGTCAGTGGTGATGCTGTTGATTTAGCTACTGCTGCATCACTGTGACCAAAATACCTGAGAGAAATAACTTGAGGGGAAGGGGGCTTTTTAGCTCTGTTTTGGAGATTTCATCTATCACAGCAGGGAAGGCATGGCTGGGTGAACATGTGATAGCAGCTCCTAACATCACAACATTAGAACATGAGCAGGAGAGACGATGGAGCGAGGGGCCAGGGCCAGGGCCAGGATCTACCCTTCACAGGCACACCCCTAGAACCCCTAGATCTACTTCTGCCTGCTAGTACCTCCTAAAGGTTCCACAGCCTACCTAAATAAGGCAGCCAGCTGGGGAGAGAGCATCTAACATATATACACACACGCACACGCACACACGCACACACACAGACCACTGAGGCTCTCGTTACAACCCATTCTTTCCTTCAGTTCCTAATACCACTTCCCAAAAGAAAATCATCAACATAGACTTTGACTTCCTGATACCTTTTCCTAGTTTTATCTCCCCCCTTTCAAAGCCATCCACCTGAAATCATCAGCAGATAAATACAGACTATGGTCTGGCAATTAAGTCAGCTAGCTACACGAATCTACCTGTATGCAGGAAGTGCCTGATGCAGAAAGGCAAGAGAGACCTGAAAGTACCTTTGAAAAGTAAACTTGACCAGGCCGATTGGACAGAGAAGCATGGCAATCTCAAAGAAGACAAACTATTTAGTTTGAGTAACTATATTTTCACCACAAAAAAAGTTAAAGTAATGAAAATATGACTCTTTTTTGGAGACAAAGTCTCATGCATCCCAGGATAGCTTCAAACTTACTACACAATCAAGGATAACTATGGACTTCTGCCTTCACAACCCAAGCGTTAAAACTGCAGGAATATATCGACATACCTGGTTTATATGGTGCTGGGATTAAGTCCTGAGCTTCATGTATACTAGTCAAACACTGTACCAGCTGAGCTATGTACATACTCAGCCCAGAGATGGACATGAAGTCCCATGCTCAGCCAAGGACATACTGACAATTGCCACAAGAGTCAGACTTCCTTAAGAGTGTGGCCCCTGGTAACTGGACCATGTTTCAGTGGAAGTCACATATCCAAGAGTTTATGGGCAGCACAAACTGGACATGATGGGTTTGAAAAAAAAAGGCTAAAGACAGGACACAAAGTTGAATGGGCAGAAAAGGGAGATGGTGGTGGATCTGGGAAGAGTTAGGAGAGAAGGGTGAATATGATCAAAATATACTGCATGAAATTCTCAAAGAATTAATAAAAAACTTATAATGGATATGTTAAAGTAAATTCTAAAATGCAAACTGTTTTGAAAGATATATCTACAAATTTAAGGTATAAAATCTACAAACTAATATTTTCCATCATGGATTAACTGCTTTACAATGTATTTCACTTTAGGTGAATACTCAGTAATGCTGTTATGTGGAGTTATCATGAAGAACCATATGGAAACCCACAATTTTATATGTTCCACAGGTATATATAACTATATATACTATTATTTATATGTAACATAGATATAAATAAAATAATTTATTGCAGTTACCATTCACAGGGGAGTATGTTCAGCCCAGAAGCTCCAGGTGCCAAGTGAGGGATATCTCCCCTTTACTTGTTGGTTAGGGGTGTCCTGTAGACCTCCCACTCAATACAGGCTATTGCAACTGCTCTTGATTGTCAACCAGAACTTGATGGTAAAACCCTAGTCCTAAAGATACCACAAACTTTGGTCACAAGGCATGGCTAAATCAAGTTGGTACTAACCAGGAGGCTTTGTCTCTGCTAGGTAGCTTTCACAGAAACAGAAGGCGCTACGCAGGCTGCTGGGACGTCGGGTGGAGAGTCAGCAACAGTCTTACCCAGCTCTGAACACTGTGAGCCACAAACTACAGTAATGACTAACATGGCAAGATATGCCATGAGTGAAACAATGTGTGTGGGAGGAGGGGAGGCTTAACCAACTACTTTCTGCATGGACTTAAGGCTCACTCCACAGGAGGAAATTCATGGTACTGTAACTCTGGCCAAGAATACATGGTTGGGAGCTCAAGGCTCCCTGTGTGAACTTACTATTACGATTTGGTTAAATGGGCACATTATCAAATTGCCCTCTAAATTCATAGCCTTACACCCATACATCAGTTAGGCTCTCAGACTTCATAAGAGAAATGTCTTGTGCAGTGGATGGTGGTTAACATAGAAGCTCACAACTGGTCAAAGTGAAGGAAATAAAACATTGTGAATAGCTAGCAGTTAGGAAGGACCAGAGCAAAACAGTGTCTTCCAAATGTGACATGACCACTCATGACGTCACAGAAGCTGTACTGCTTGCATAAGATCTGCACAAGATCCAGCCAATCAACATTCCAGTATGACAAAGCAGAGAAGCTATTGACAAGGGATGGTTTCTGGGGAAAGGAGAGTCAGTTTCTTTCAGCAGGTGGCTTCTGGTAGGTTAACAATGATTCAGTGGATAGCCCCACACCAACGACGACACAGGCAGCACAAACTGGACTTAGTGGATTACAAAAAAGCAGAAGAGGACACAAGCTGAGAAGGAGTGGAGGGCTGGGGGATTGAAGTCAGGCTGCCAGGTTTGCATGGTGACAACCTTTACCCACTAAGCCATCCCACCAGCTCATGATGGTCACATGGATATGCTATGTTGTATAGCATTCTTGAACTGCTACTTTAATATATTATGCTTAAGGAAAAGAAGAAATAGATGCATAATCTTTTCTTTTTATACTAACTGTACTAGTGAAAGTATAAACAATTCTTGTCTTAGTTACTGATCTATTGTTATGAAGAGACACCATGACCAAGGCAACTTATAAAGAAAGGCATTTAATTCGGGGTTTGCTTACAGTTTCAGAGGCTTAGTGTAGTTGTTTTTTGTTTTTTTTTTTGTTTTTTTACTCTTTTGGGGCCCACTACCCAGCTCTCAAATAAATACACAGAGACTTATTCTTACTTACAAATGCCTGGCCTTAGCTTGGTTTATTTCTAGCCAGCTTTTCTAATTTAAATTAACCCATTTCTCTTTAACTACTTTTTGCCTCTGGGTTTTTTACTTTTCTTTATTCTATATATCTTTCTTTCCTTCTTACTCCGTGGCTGCCTGTGTGGCTGGGTGGCTGGCCCCTGGCATCCTCCTCTCCTTCTTTTCTCACTCCTCCTCTACATTTCTCCTCCTATTTATTCTCTCTGCCTGCCAGACCTGGCTGTCTCCCTCTCCTGCCTAGCTATTGGCCATTCAGCTCTTTATTAGACCAATCAGGTGTTTTAGACAGGCAAAGTAACACAGATTTACAGAGCTAAACAAATACCACATAAAAGAACGCAACACATCTTTGCATCATTAAACAGCATAAACAAATGTAACACGTCTTAAACTAATATTCCACTTAGTAGTTTAGTTAGTCCATTATCATCATGGCAGGAAGCAGAGAGGCATGGTACTGGAGTAGTCACTGAGAGCTTTACATGCTGATCCACGTAAAGAGAGAGAAAGAGAAAGAGAGACAGAGACAGAGACAGAGACAAAGAGAGGGATTTGGCATGGGCTTTTAAAACCTCAAAGCCCACACCCAACAACACACCTCCCCCAACAAGGCCACACTTCCTAATCTTTCCCAAACAAATTATCAACTGGGGACTAAGCATGTAAATATATGAGCCTATGGGGGTGGGGGTTCATTCAAACCACCACAGTCTTCCTAGCCCCAAAAGTCTATTATTTAACTGCAATAGAATTTAATATTCACTCTAAGGTCTAAAATCTTAGATAAAGACAATTTCCCCAAATTAGAACTAGCTATTAAAAATATTATCCAGCCGGGCGGTGGTGGCGCACGCCTTTAATCCCAGCACTCGGGAGGCAGAGGCAGGCGGATCTCTGTGAGTTCGAGGCCAGCCTGGGCTACCGAGTGAGTTCCAGGAAAG
>LZPO01036874.1:0-11985 GCA_001675575.1 Neotoma lepida | reverse complement strand
ATAGGAAGCTGCATCTCACTTTAAGGGGAAAGCAGATCGTATTTCATTCACATACTTATTAAGCAGACAAGCCTCCACTCCAGTGAGCCTGCCTGTCGAGGGCAGTGTGGAACTGAGCAGGTAGGAAGAAAGTCAAAGTAAACAAGAGGATGTGTGTTTTAGGGGGTAATGCTTTCTTGGTAAACTATGTAGGAGGCAAGAGATACATAGAAAACTATAAATTACCAACTGCTGCCCAAGGGTGATGGCCAANGCATCTCAATGTGATAGCTTTCATCTTCCCCATGAAATATGCATGTTCCCTGAGATGTGCTCCATATGTAATCGGGTTAGTAACTGTGTGATAACACAGGTTGGAAGATCTCTCCAGTGACTACCTGCCTCACTAACTGGGAAGGCAACATGACACCAAAGTCACAGTTTTTCAAACTGTAAATAATATACTTATGTCTCTGGCTCTTTTATTGTCCTTCTCTGCTCTCCTCTCTTCTTTCTCTCTGGCCTCCCCCCTCCCCCAGTACAATTCCCAAACTTCTTTTGGTCAAAGTTGGTGAGAACTGACCATTAGCTCTGGCAAGAGTTATGATGATTCCTGAGGAGCCACTAAGATCTCAGCTGTGGAACTTATTCACCGTGCTTGTATCATATTTGATTTTTATTCCTCTTATCAACATTAGGTTTAAACAGATGTACCTGTATGTGTTGGAAGGGAGGGATCATCACCCATGAACTCCATGACAGGTAATGCTACAGCCAATGCCTGCTATGAGGTCATCATTTACATAAAAGATGAGAGGACAGAAAATGGATTTGAACCACATCAACTCTTACTGCATCACACAAAGTGGTAACCTAATACATGTTGGATGACTTCATGGTGTGAGCAATTGCAAGCTAGTTTCCTACAAGTACTGTCTTGTACACAGAGATACCTGTGAGGAAGAATGCAGGGCTACCAGTTTTCAGTGGTGGTTTTCAAATCATGTAGGGACCAAAAAGTACTTTTCCAAACAGAGTCTCTGTGCTGCTTGCTGGGTAGTGTGTATTTATCCTAGAGGGGCCTGGAGTGGCTTTTTGATGGTTCTAAAGAACAGAGCAGGAAGGGAAAGCAAAAACTTTAAGGGGCCCATGAAAAGAATGTTACTCCAACCTGTCCAGTTGTAAATGCTTTCCATTATCCCAACTCAGTCACCCCAGGGCAGGCAGGGGACTAGCCTGAATGCTGGTTGTGCTTCGACAGTAAGTCAAGCCAAGCTGAGCAGCAAGGAATGATGGCTCAGGATGGGCCAGTAGGGAGAAAGCTGGTCCTCCAAAGAACTCTGTGTGTTTAGATATGCCTGGTATCAAGTGAGGAGATGTTTGTTAAAATCATTGGAGTTGCCACAGCAATGAAATTAAGAGATCCCAATAAGTTTGTAACAAGGAAAAGTTTCATTCACATGGTAATCTTAACACCAGAGGGTATGCTTCCATGCATATTAGGAGGCCAATGGACAAGGCATATGTGCCCTTTGAGTAATGTGCCAGCATCATCTGAAGGTGCACTGACTTTATTTAGGGCTTTTTATTCACATTTTCTTTTTAGATTTGAATCATGTTATATAAAAAGGAGAGTTACTCACATGGAACTCAATACATAGTCAATAAATTTTAGATGCAGTGTGTTGTTTAGGTTTTGGTCTACTTGACACAAACCAGTGTCATCTGGAACAAGGATTGAGGAAATGCATCCATAAAATGGGCCTACAGGCAAGTCTATGAGACACTTTTTTGATTAATGATTGCTGCGGGAGGGCCCAACCCACTGTGGGCAGTGCTACCCCTGGGCAAGTGTTTCAGGGTGATATAAGAAATTGGGTTGAGAAAGCCATGAGGAGCAAGTTAGTAAGCAGCATTCTTCCATGGCTTCTGCTTCAGTTTTCCCTCCAGGTTCCTGCCCTGCTTGAGCTCTTACCCTGACTTCCCTCACTGATGGATGGTTACCTGGAAATGTATTATGAAATAAACCCTTTCTTTCCCAAGTTGATTTTCATCATGGTCTTTACCACAGCAGTAGAAAGCAAACCTGGACATGCAGAGAACAGCTATCGTGATAAAACAAATGATACAAATCATTCATGGTTTTGGAGAGGAGGTGGAAAAACTGCTTTCATCAGTGATGAGACTGATGTTCTCATAGGAGCAGCTTTGTGAGAACCACAGGATCACACATGACCTCAAAGCAACAATTTACCCTTCAAATCCATTTCAAGAGAGTCAGTGGTGAGGCACGTGAGATGAGCGTGCAAGGTGCTCACCATTAGTCATTGTAATAGCAAACACTAGAATAACTTAAATGTACACAATGATCAGCAAGAGACCTTATGCTGGCTGTGGCACTGACACATGGAAGGCAAGACAAGCCAGGCTTCGGACATACCCTGAACAACCTGAAAAGGTTCTCATGGTAACATCTGGAAGAGATGCAGTTTCAATGCAATCACATGCAAAGCTGCATGTGTGGAGAGGTGAACATAGACATGCTTCTAAAACTGAAAGGACTCACCAGAATATTAAACAATACCTTTTATAGCTTTTTATTTGAAGCTTGTAAAATTTTTTTCAGTGAACCACAATTACATAAAGAGATGCAATGCAAATTGAACACAGGCCCCAACTGTGTGTTTTGCAAATATATACAAAAGATCAACAATTTATTAAAAAAATATTCACTGTTGCCACACTCCAAGGAAGTACAGGTCCAACCCACAATATGGTGTCACTTCCCTAATTTTAGTGGCTAATGATAGAAGGACATATGAAAATATGCTCGTGGTTTATGGAAAAAGAACCTTCACAGCATTGGTGGAAATGTACATTAGGACAGCCATCATGGAAAAGAGTGCAGCAAAGTGGAAACAGGGCTACCAAATGAAATTAAATCTATCACACAGAGACACACTGGAATCTTGCATTCATTTCACAACATTCACATGATACAGATAAACAAGCATGATACAGAAACAACCTGTCTGTCATTAGACAAATAGAAAAAGACAATGTCATCATTATCTACATCCATGTATTTCAAATACATATGAACTAGAATATTATTCAGCCTTTAAAATGGGATTTTATATAATTTTGCAATACTGTGGATAAGCTGGACATTACAAAAGCACAAAATGCCCCACANAGGAGAAAATGGGTGCTATAGAATCTCATTTTTATGTGAATTTAAAACCAAGAATCTCATGGCAGCAGAAAGTGGGGTGGTGGGTAGCTGTGACCACCAATAAGTGTAAAGGAGGGGGGTTAGTCAAGGTGTACTGGGTTTCAGTTATTCAACAGAAGATACAGTCTATGCACCTGAAATTTACCATGAGAGCAGACTGCACTCAAGCTAGACATATGTGTGTTGACAGATATGTTATTTAACTTTAAGCAGTAATTGTTTAGTTGTATACATATATACACATTACATACACCTTAATTATACACCATTTTGGCTTACATTTCCCAATGAGTGAATGAAGATAGAAATATAAAGAATATTGTGTTTTATTATTTATAACTCTTATACAGAATGCTCATGTAAATCCCCTTTTATTAGTATAGTTAATTTTATAAAATTGCTTATTCCACTTATTAGTAATAGTCAATTTCTGTATACAATATAACCTATGAACAAATTCAATAATGCATATAAAACAAGAAAGAGGACTTGCTTTTGACATGTTCTCTAGAGCTTGTATATTTCAGGAGTAAGTACCACATTGTTGTCCCTCTCAGTTATTCTCCTGTGAGGACCAGGGGCAGAAGGGAGCTTACGGAGACCTGGGGAGGAGAGCTATTTCAGTGCCACATGATACCCATAGCATCCACAGGAGTCTTCAAGATGCCACAGCTGGCAGGCACCATTAGGATATAAAATGACATGATCCCTATAATGGGTTGTACACTGGAAATCCAGGCAGTGTGTAACCATGACACTGCATTGCATATGATGGTGGTAAAGGGACTACAGCAAGGTTAGAGGGGTGTGACACTAGAAGTCATAGCAGAGAGGGCCTTGGCATCTGACTGCAATGCAGGGGTCAAGTGTGCCTCTAGAGATTAACTGAAAGCTGGGCCCATGGAGAGAGCAGACTTCTCTCTCTGCTCATCCAGAGATCAACTGAACTCTGTGCCCATGGACCCAGCAGACCTCTCTCTCTGCTAGACAAGAGATAGTTGTATGGAACTTTACTGTTTTCAATCCAATCTGAAATATTTATTGAGGGCCCATTACATGCAAAAGGCTAACTGCCATGGTTGTCATGAGGCATGTGTGACAAAATCTTTGCCCTCCAATGTCTATGAGCTGGTGAAGTAGCCTTATATAACAGAGGAAAGCATAATAAACAGGCTCCATAGTCCTTCATATTGCTATAGCTCCTAGTGTCTGCCATGTTCTTATTCCTTGGGTATCATCCTCATCACTTATTGCTATGAAGGAAGCTCTGTAGTTTCAACAATATTTCAGTGTATACTCAAACTATTTCTGACATGAAGACTATTTGTATCCATAAATGATGATCGTATAATTTGTTCAATGCTTTGATTAATCTGGAGGTTTATGACTGGTATGTTTCTTATCAGAGTCCATGTGACAAAATAGCTCTAGCAATGTCAACCTCTCTTGCCAAACCCAGTATCTCTGAAGAAGGCCTGAACTAAAATACATACAAATGATCTCAATCTCACCACACCATCTCTTGAGCTGAGAAGAACAGATGAACTTAATGTGCTCCTTTTGTACTTCCTCAAAACAGTACATTTAGGAATTCACATATCATTGAAATCATTTGGGTCTTTGAATACTTGGGCTTCAAATTCCATCTGGCTCTGTAAGATAAAATTGCTTAACTTAGTATAGACTTTAAAAAGAGACAGAACAAAGCAAAGCACTCTGTGTGTCTCTCTAATGTCTGTTGAGACATGTTTGCAGGGAAGGTGGGTATGATAGCTGTTCGTGGTTATCACCTTAATTATTTGTGATATTAACTAAAAACCAAGCTTCTGGGTAAGAGATTTTTCTTGACTGGACTATTTGAGGTGGGAAAACCCACCTTAAATCTGGGACACACTTTCTGGTGGTGGCATATATAGAGGACATGGAAGAAGGGAGCCTTTGCTCTTTGTATTCTTGCTTCCACTTTCCTTGGCCAGTTAATAGCTTCGCTGAGATTCAAGCCTACTTCTCTGGGATGCCAATGAATATTGAAGACCAGCCAAGACATCCAGGCTTGTGAAATAAACAACTGTTGGATTCTTGGACTTTCCATTAAGGGACAGTCATTATTAGATAGTGGGACCACAGACTGTAAGCCTCTCTAATAAATACCATATATATTTAATCAGTTCTGTTTCTCTAGAGAACCCTGATTAATANAGATCAAAAGCCAGGAGTGGTTCTAAAGCAANAGAAATGTATGAATTATATAAGTACCTGGAATAGATTTTCCAATTTGCCAACACCTAGAGTTACTGAAACCTTTGCTAGAAGCTTGGAGAGCTCTGAAAACTTATAGTGTAAACTATTTAACAAACTCATTGAAACAAATGCATTTGATTATTCCGATTTACCTATTGTGAGAAGCAAAGAATTTAGTGATTCTGTTTAATATATTTAGTTTAATATAAACTTTTGACAATTTGTGGGAAAATGGGGAAAATAATGATGCTGACTGGTTGCTCTTAGCATTTGTAGATAAATTGACCAAGGAAAAGAATGACCTGTGTGATAAAATTAACCAACTGCTAGCATCTCAAAATATGGTGAAGGATAAAATTGAGTGCCTCCAAATGTACATAAACAGTCTAAAGGTTTCTAAGTGTGCCCTGGAAGAGAATCTTTTCTCCAGTAGCCACAGAGCTCAAATTGAAGAAAACCAAGCCAAAGCCCTCATGGTAAGACTGGCTTGGCTGAATTACAGGGAAAATTCAAGTCTCAGCCATGAAGGGTTTTAGGTTTATAGTAAGGGCATTAATTGCTAAAGAATGAGATCCTATAACTTGCGATGGGGATGTGTGAGAGTATCATACTGGGGTCCCTCAGATTCTTGAGGATTTATTTTCCCTGAGGAAGAAGTCTCTTCACCCTTAGCAGAACAGGTGCCCCTACCCTTACCCCCTGGAGTAATTTATTTTCCACATAAGGATATTAGTTCTTTATTGTATGTTAATCTAACACTGACTTTCCCTGAAGGAGATGCCAGGCAAGACAGTACTGATGTCTCTCAGGGCCCACCAATAGTTGCCTCTAGTCCTATGACCAGACTTAAGGCAAACAGACTCCTAAATGAGAGATAGAAAGTATAGTCCATGGAGGCATGTGCTACACCACTAAAGAGCTTAATGAATTTGCTAATTCATTCAAGCAGAAGTCTGGGGAATATGTATGAGAATGGATTTTAAGGGTGTAGNATAATGGTGGGAGGAATATAGAANTAGATCAGGCTGAGTTTATTGATATAGGCCCACTGAGTGGAGATTCTAGGTTTAATATGGAAGTTCACAGAATTAAAAAAAAAGGTGTTAAAAGTCTGCTTGAATAGTTGCCTGAAGCATTTGTCAAAGATGGCCTTCTGAAAAGGAGTTGGAATGTCTGATATCCCTTAGCTTAGTGTTGATGAAGGGGTTGAAAGGCTCAGGGAAATTGCAGTGCTAGAGTGGGTACGCTGTGTAAAACCTAATCCACTACAATGGGAAGGTCCAGAAGACAAGCCCTTCATGAATCCTTCCTATAAGATGCAAAATGGTGAGAGGGGCACTAACACATTCAACGAGCTTTGTCTTCACCCTTTTCCTTGTGCCAGACTTTGGGTCAGAGACACTGCTGTGCAGTTGGATGAATTTAAATTTAATGGATTTAATTGAGCCTGAAAGTAGGCAGTACTGAATCACCAAAGACAAGGTGATCTTAGTTATTGTAATAGGCAGAATAGGTAAAGCAATGTCCAGAATGCCTGCTCTAGTGAGTAGCATAGGGGAATTGATTTTTATGGTGGAACAACTTGTATGGATCTTTGATACTGGTTAATCGGTCATGATGTTTCCAGTCATAAAACAGATAAGAAGCCCACTGCATTTTTTTGATCTGTATATGTAGCAAATTTCTCAAACAAATGAAAGAAAGGTTACATTGGATTGTGGCAAGAGGCTGTGAACCAATTACCTGACTTGAGCCAGTTTGCAGATGTAGAACCCTTGAATGAAGGCACAACCAGGTCTTTGTTAAAATACCTAAGAGTTTTACTGTTAGCCTTTCTTGAATGCTTCCCCAGAGGGACCTATGACCTTTTTATGCTNGGAAAAGGGAGACAATCAGACTTTCAGGGGTGTATTGGATACTGGTTTAGAATTGACACTGATTCTGAGAGNCCTCAAGAAGTATTGTGGTCATCCATTATGTGATTATGGAGGTCAGATGATAAACAGAGTTTTGGCTGAAGTACAGCTCACAATAGGTCTAGTACATTGCCAAACTCATCCTGTAGTTATTTCCCCAGTTCCAGAATGTATAATTGGGATAGAAATACTTAGAAGTTGGCAGAATTCTCATATTGGTTCTCTGACCTGTAGAGTGAGGGCTATTATGGTTGGAAATTCCAAATGGAAGCCATTGGAGTCACCTCTGCCAGGGCCAGCAGTGAGCTGAAGACAGTATTGCATCTCAAAAGCTGCATAAACTAGTGCCACCATCAAGGACTTGAAAGGTGCAAGGGTAGTAGTTTAATTCTTCCCTTAACTCTCCTATGGCCAGGACAAGAGACAGATGGAGAATGACAGTTGATTATCAAAAACTTTAACAAGTAGTGACTCCTGATTCAGTTGCTTTGCTAGATGTAGTGTCCTTACTTGAACAGATTAACACATCTCCTGGTACATGGTATGTAGCTACTGATTTAGCAAATGCCTTTTTCTTGGTAAACTATCTATAAAGTTGCTTTCAGTTGGCAAGACCAGCAGTATACCTTTAGTTTTACTTCAAAGTTATATTAACTCTCCAGCTCTGTGTCTTGATCACTTGTCTCTTCCACAAAATATCACACTGGTCCACTGTATTAATGATGTTATGTAGATTGGACCAACTTTGGGCTTGTTGAAAACATACATGCGCATCAGAGAATGGGAAATAACTCTAACCAAAATTCAAGGGCCTTCTACCTCAGTGAAATATTTAGCAGTGCAGTAGTGTGGGGCATGCAGAGTATTCCTTTAAAGGTGAAGGATATGTTATTGCATCTGGCTGCTCCCACCACAAAAAAAGAAGCCCAGCATTTAGAGGGCCTATTTGGATTTTGGAAACAGCACATTCCTCACTTGGAGGTGTTATTCAAGCATATATAGCAAGTGACTTGAAAATCTGCTAGCTTTGAGTGGGGGCTGGAGAATGAGAAGGCTCTTCAACAGGTCCAGGCTGCTATGCAGACTGTGCTACCATCTGAAGCATATGATCCAGCAGATCCAATGGTACTTAAGGTGTCAGTGGCAGATACTGATATTGTTTGGAGCCTTTTTCAGACCCCTGGAGGTGAATCACAGAGAAGCCCTTTGCAAATTTGTAGGAAGGCTCTACCATCATCTACAGACAACTACTCTCCCTTTGAGGGATAGCTGTTGGCCTGCTATTGAGACAGTGGAAATTGATCATTTGCCAATGGGCCATCAAGTTACCATGAGTCCTGAGCTGCCCATCATAATCTGGATGTTATCTGATTCCACCAAGCCATAAAGCAGAACATTCACAGCAGTAATCCATTATGAACTGGAAGTGGGATATACATGATCAGACCGAGCAGGTCCTGCAGGTACAAGCAAGTTACATGAAGAAGTTGCTCAAATGCCTATGGCTTCTACTCCTGTTACAGTGTCATCTGCTCCCAAGCATGCACCTGTAGACCCATGTGGTGTGCCCTATGATCAGTTGACTGAGGAAGAAGAAACTAGGGCCTGGTTTACTGATGGTAAACAGGTATCACCTAAAAGTGAACAGTTGCAAAATTACAATCCCTGTGTGTGAGAATCTTAACAGACACTGGCAAATGGAAATCTTTACCCTGGGCAGAAATTCAGGTAACACACATGTTCATACATTTTGTTTGGAAGGCCAGATGTGTGATTGTTCACTGATTCATGGGCCATAGCCAATTGATTAGCTGGATGGCCAGGGACTTAGAAAGATCATGATTGGAAAATTGGTGAGAAAGACATCTGGGGAAGAAGTATGTCCATAGATCCTTCACACAGGATGGGAAGATACTTGTCTCCCACGTATATGCTCATCAAAAGGTTGACTTCAGCTGAGGAAGAGTTTAATAACCAAATAGATATGATGACCCACTCTGTGGACAATCAGCCTCTTTTCCCAGCCATTTTTGTTATTGCCCAATGGGCCCATGAACAAAATGGCCATGGTGACAGAAATGGGGGTTATACATGGGTTCAACAACATGGACTTCAACTCACCAAGGCTGACCTGCTACTGACCTGGCTACAGCTGCTGCTGACTGACAAATCTGCCAATAACAGAGACCAACACTGAACCCTCAATATGGTACTATTCCTTGGGGTGACCAGTCAGTGACCTGGTGGCAGGTTGACTACATTGAACCACTTCCTCCTTGGAAAGGACAATACCTTGTCCTTATTGTGATATATACTCATTTTGGTTGTGAGTTTGCCTTTCTTGCATGTAATGTTTTTGTCAAAACACTATCCATGGACTTACAGAGTGCCTTATCCACCATCATGGTATTCCATACAGCATTGCTTCTGACTGAGGAACTCCACAGCCAGAGAAGTATCACAGTGGACCTTTGCTCATGTAATACATTGGTCTTACCATGTTCCTCACCATTCTGAAGTAGTTGGCCTGACATAATAATGGAAAAAAATCAATGCTTGCTGATGTGCTTGCTCAGGATAGAGGAAATACAAAACAGGTGGTAGAGGAAAGTACCAGCTAAGGCCATATGACTAGTCATAAAAATGAGGATTATAATTGACATAAGGGGTTTCGTAAAAAATATATTTGTGATTTCTTTCCTTGATTTTTTATCATGTGATGTAAAATCAATTGAGATAATGTCAATGATTATCAAACATAAGATTTGAGTTACTAAAAGAATTTCCCTCAAGGGATTACCACCTATTCTAAAATATATGTATGTGGGATATTTACATCATGTTAGGTGTTATTATGACCTGGTTACTGTTTTCATTTGGAAATTAAGCATGGCATAGAGGATATAATTGTGTGTTAACTTGACAAAGGGAGGACTTATGATGCTATTCTTGGTTGTCAACTTAATTACATCTGGAATTAACTAAAAACCCAAGCTTCTAGGCACACCTGAGGGATTTTTCTTGATTAGATTGTTTGAGGTGGGAAAACTTACCTTAAATCTTGGACACAGCTTCTGTTGGTAGCCTATATAAAGGACATGAAAGAAGGAAGAATTTTCCTCTTTGTCTGCCTGCCCTCACTCTCCCTGGCTAGTTGATTCCTTCACTGAGATTAGAACCTACTTTTTCGAGATTCCAGTGTATACTGGAGACCAGATGATATATCCTGCTCTTGTGAATTCTTGGCCTTTCTATCAAGAGATAGTCATTATTAGGATAGTTGGACCACAGAATATGAGTCACCACAAAAAAATCCTGTGTGTGTGCAGTGTGTGTGTGTGGTGTGTGCACTTTTTTTGTTCTACCAATTTTGTTTCTCTGTCACAGTGGTTTTCAATCTTCCTAATACTGTAACCCTTTAATAAAGATCCTCATGTTGTGGTAACCCCCAACCACAAAATTATTTTCTTTGCTACTTCATAGCTGCAATTTTGCTGCTGTTAGAAATCATAATGTAAATATATGTGTTTTCTGAAGGTCTTAGGTGACACCTGTGAAAGGGTCATTCAAACTCCCAAGGGGTTGCATTGCACAGGTTGGGAGCCTGTGCTCTAGAGAATTTTTACTAATACAATGGACATTGAGGACTTCTTCATGTGTTTTTGACCCTAAGATTGCTTTGCAGTAGCCTACAACCCACTGGAGGTCAGGAACTGGGAGTATAGTTCTGGTATGACAATATTGAACTCTGGACATCTAGGGACTCAAGCACAGCCAAGGACCCAAGGACATTCATGAGATTTTATATCTGGGTATAGGGAGGGAAAGGGTGATCTCAGCAATAAGATTCTAGGAGATGAGGAATGACATAGTCTTAAATTGGGCATTTTTTCAAGATATGTAGATGTACAAGTAGAAGTGGTTATGAAACTCATGTGAATACCCATCTTCCCTTTCTGCCTCCTTTATTCCTTCCATCCTTTTGTTTCCATTTGCTTTTTAAAAGATTTATATTTAACTGTGTGTGTGTGTGTGTGTTTCTGTTTGGGGTACACTCACAAGAGTGTGGGTGCCTAGTGGGTCAGAGGCACTAAATCTCCCTGTAGCAGGAGTTACAGGCAGATTGGGCACTGGGAACCAAACTGGAATCATCTATAAAATAATCACATGTTTTTAATTACTAAGCCATTTCTCCAGCTCTTTGTTTTGTTCTTAAGATGGAAACATTTTTAAGTCTTTAGAATCCTAACAGGAAGGTTTCCCTAGCCAGGAAATAACTTGAGGATGTTGGGAAGAAAATGACTAGTTCCTGAACACAGGAGGGAAACAGACCCAGAGCTTTCTACCAGGGACCTCTGAGGTCATCCATTCATCCCTCTATCCATCCATCTGTGTCTCCATCCATCTATGCATGTTTTTTCTAGGCATCTATTCTGTGCACTCAATACATAAGTTGGACAAAAACAGGATCAAATGAATCCATTTCCTGACTTCAGGAAACTCACATTTATGTGGTGAGACAGAGAGTGTGCATACAATAAAATACTGTGTAAGAAATAGTACAAAGGAATAAAAGGAAGCTTGAGCACAGAGAGGCAGGGGTAAGGAGGCAAA
>LZPO01036871.1:0-12016 GCA_001675575.1 Neotoma lepida | reverse complement strand
TGGCCACACCCAGTATTCCTCTCCTGATTCTCTTCCTGCTGCAGGGTCTCCTGGTCAAGGGCCCTGTCTCTGGCCTGGCCTTTCAGCATCTCCTGCCCAGCCCTGGGCTGCAAAATGGCCCATCAGGCAAGGAAGGCCAGATCACACCATAAAGCAGCGCTATCTGCCAAAGAACCAATGAAGTAGCGAAGTAAGAGGCAGGCAAAGCAGGCAGTCACAGTCCTCAGGCTCCTGTGACCACCTGAGTGGAGGGGAGGTTCATGCCTAGGCATTCATTCCACTTTCATGGTATAAAAAAGTCACCATGATAATGGAGCTTGTATCGTAGCATGGGAGCATCAAACATATCTGAGTGGGTAACTGAAACCTGGGATCCAGTAGAAGGGCGTGTCTATCACTACTATGCAATGGTATTTGCTCCGCCCATGACCTTGGGCTATACAGCCTGAAGGAGGCAGTCCTTCTTGCTTGTAGAGGTGACCTCTTAAAAGAAAAGTTAGAGGGGTCATGCTCTCTTCTTGGCATGATGGGACAGCGGGTGACCAGGTGCATTTGCTCCCCGGGCAGAACAGAGGACAATTTCAGCTGTTTACTGGGTTCTGTATTTCATGAGTATATCTCCCCAACTTATATCTTAATAATCTCCCTGGTACCCCTCCCTCTTAAGCAGACTCTCGTGCATTTCTTGCATCACTACTAGGGAAAGTCCATGTGTTTGGCTAACAGCACAGACCCAGGGCAGTGTGTAGGTACAACAGTAGGTCTTGGGGAAGCAGTGCTTCTGCAGGATGGAAGGAAGAGTGATGGATGCAAAGGGTACCGCTGTCCTAACTCCCCACTCTAGGTGCACACAGGCCACCAACACAGAGGGTGGCAGCTCTGGTAAGTGATGCAGCAAACAGCAGGGTTGAGGCATGACCTCTGCTCCACCTGGGTCCCTAGTGCAATGCTCTTCCGTTTGTCTGGGATGACTCTCATCAGACTCGGTACCGCACACAGTATCCATGTGGCTTTAGATAAGAGTGTGATGACAAACTATCCTCTTGATTACTTCTGCTATATTTTGAAGAGCTTAGGACAGTATCTCGCATCTGTCAGGTGCTCTGTTTGGATAGAATCATTTGAAAACAAAATTAAACTGCAGCTGAATAATGGGGTGACTGGTGCAGGCACCTCACCAGGGAAATTGGACTTAGCGCCCAGAATGGAATGAGGCTGAGGGCGTGCTTCTGTTTCCTCTCCTCCTTTCTTATCTGTTCCTGCCACCCTGCCCCCCTTCCTCAGTTCCCACCCTACTGTGTTGCAGACAGGCTCCCTGTCAGGCACTGCATTAGCTAATCTGTCCACTTAAACCTAAAGTTTATATGCTGTAAAGTTCTCTCTTTAGCTTTTAAAAGGCAGCTATAAATGAGCTGTGCTTAATTCTCCTTTCTACCACTAATTCTTTTACATCTTTCCTAGAGGACAGGGCCCCAAATCACACACTCTACTCAAAGAACTTTCTCAGGCCTGTTAGTCAGCATTTACTTTAAGACACTAAAAAGTATAAAAACGCCCTCAGTGCCCATTATCACTTTCTCCATCAGTGGACTTTGTGACTCTAATTGAAAAGAAAAAGGCTGGCCCAGGCAAATGGAAGTAAATGTGTCTCTGGTGCAAAGAAGTGAGGAACGGCGGATGACAGGGACACTGACAGTTTAGTTGGAGCTATAATTTGGTTTGGGCCTCAGAAAAACATAGTAAATTAAAGAGTGACTTACTCGTTCTTGTCCAGCTGTATCCCAGATTAGGAATTTATGTAGCTCATTTTGGTACTGGACAGTCTTGGTCATAAAAGATGCCCTATAAAGAGAGACCTAAATGATCAGAACACAGTTATTTAACACCGGTGTCCAGCCCCAGTCGGAATCATCACTGAGATTTGCACTCAGGCTCCCAGCTCCCCACTACATCCTTCACCATGTCCCTCTGGAGTATTCAGGGATGGTCAGACACTGGCTGCAGCCTCTGTCAACATAAAGCATTAGGCATATCTGCCCAACAGAGGAGGAAGTCTGAGTTCCCTCATCAAAGAATGGAGAAATAGTAAAACTCAAGGTGCTGTCACTCAATCAGGTGGGTGTCACAACAAGCTTTCTTTAAAATAAGGCTTATTTTATTTGATTACTGTGAGGCTATATGGTGTGTGTGTACATGCACCATGCACTTACAAGGCAAGCACTTTTACCTGCTGAACCATTTCACTGGCCCCATGAGAAAGCTGTCTAAAGACCAACATGCTCAGGAACCTGTGCACTAGTCAAAACACCTCAGACCATTTTGGGTTTCTCTTCCAGTTCTCAAACCATGGGCCACATTAGTAGCCAAGTAAGAACCAGGGCAACACTGGAGCTCACAGAATTATGATGCCAAACAAAAGAGTGGCAAGGATGGCTTCTGGGACAGCTGAACCAAGGTGACAGCAACCTCTGTACTGGATGATCACTGCTTCAGGAACTCAACATGTTTTTCAGCTGAGGCTCAGTGTCAGCCATGGGACACTTCCCAGCCCATGGTCATAGTCAGTTTCTGTTATTTGGGAGCCCTGGGCATTTTGCCGGACTGTGAAACTACCAAGTGCCTGTCCATTTCTGAGGAGCCCCAAGGCCACAGCACAAGCCTGCCACTCTCAAGTCCTGGGGAGTAGGCCTGGCTCCAATGCTGCTCTCTGTCCTCTGTGGAGGGTTTTTGTCTTCCCACTCTGGTTCAAAGAACCTAGAAATGGCCCTTTGGGGTAAACGGTCACGTTGTGTATTTTTAAAGGACGTGTTTCCCTTTGTAGCCCAGGCTAGCCTTGAATTCACAATCCTGCCTTAGCTTCTGAGTGCTGAGATTTAGGTATGAGTCAGCATGCCAGGCCTGAGATGTACTCTTAAACTACACCCCAATCACTGTAATCTAGACAATGAACTCAATCGTTAGACATTCTTAGACATGCGAGAGCCTTAATTAGAGGTAATCTTCAAGAGAGTGCATTAGAAGGACTTCTGGAAGAATACTGAGCTCCTCAAGTATCAGAATTCTTAGAAACACTTATGTAAATTCATGGCCCAGCAGGTAGCCTCCCAAATGGCTGTTAAAGATGGAAAGTGAGGGAGAAGCAAGACCTTGCTACTGTAGGTGCTGTCTGTCCCCAGGGAAAGCTTTAGGGTAAAGGTTCTCCATAAAGTTCAAGTATTAGGAACTTTTGGTGAATCGTTCTGACTAAATCAGGGTGTGCAACAGGACTCCTCACTTTGGAAAGATCTGGCAGTCAGAGGCCACAGCATTGGAGAAAGCGAAGAGAGAAGACATGTCTTCACAGGTGTTACTGTTCAAAGGCAGCTCAGGAAAGGTTCAGTGGAAACTCTCCAAGTCCTCAAAGATTGCCACTCGGCTGTGATCAACTGTACTGTGGTGCTACATGACCATGACAGCAAGTGGAACACACAAATGTGACTACAGGACGGACAGGCCAGGGTGCATTCCTGGTGGACAGAAAGCTAAGGAAGCAAGATGCAGGGATCAAGAGTTGTTTCCTTCAGCTCAGAACTCACGCCAAGTCCAACCTGCCTTCAACCAGTTCCTTTAATGAAAACAGACTTCCATGAGTCAGAGGACACAAACAGCCCTGAGGTCTGCAATATCTGAGAAGAACAAGCCCCAGCATCCCACACAGCTCTCACTGCACATCTCCCCAAGCCACCCACAGCTCTTCCTCTGTAGCAGGGCACTGTCTGTGCTTCTCTTTGCTGTGCTGGAACTTAGTCAATAATTACTGGGGTTGCCCACAGGCTACTTGGCAGTCCATCATACACACACACCTGCCACAGCATAAAGAACAAAGTGTCACTCAAACACAGAGGTCAAAGAAGGTTCTGCTCTAGCTCGGCCAGAATGTAGCAGGCGGAAGTGGTGCGGTAGGGCAGGACTGCCTTGTTAGGGTCCTACCTGCCTTCTGCTCAGTCACTAGCCTCAAGCCCTGTACTAGCCAAAGGGGTTAAGCAAAACCTGGGATTGCTACAGACACTCATTCTGCTCCCTACCACAGGGGCCTTTGCAGTTTGCTATGGAAGAAGTCATAGGACCAGATGGGGGTGTCTCTGCTGCTCACTCATGGGTTGAATCAGGAGCTTCTTCCAACCTCCCAGACCCAGTGTGTCACTCTCTCTCCTTTCCTCCTTTGAACCGTATTATGTCTTATCTACTTAGAGGTAAATAAGCAAACCCTATTTACTTAGAGGACTAAGCATCCCTGATCATTGTAAGAAAGCGAAATCCTGACTTTCCTCAAATCACTTCATCCTTGACATACAGATTTGGTTTCTTTCTGTAGTAGTAGTACTCCAGACTAGAGTCAGACTTGGGAGTGACCCTGCCTGCTGCTTCTTTCAGTGGTCCCTGCTNGGTTCTGGGCTAACACTAAGACAGAGACTGCTTACTAGACTCAACTGTGATATTTTTGCCAAAGCTATAGCACTGTCTACCGAGGACAGCACTTTTCAAAACTGAACTAACTAGACAACAGAGACACTTTATTGCATAACAGTGTCTAACCCCACATTGGTACCAACTAACTTCTAAGCTGTCAGTCACAGACACCAAGCTTGCCTTTAACACCATGTGATTACACCTGTCTTTCATTAACTTGCATCCAATTTTGCAGTAGAGTTGTCTGGCTCTTCATTTTATATTTAATCTACACCCAAACCTTAGCCCCTGAAATAAATCCATAAATTGGACATTAATCTTTGGGTGGCTTTACTCCAATTTCTTGCCATCACTGCTTCAACTCTAGGATCACTCCTCTAACATTCAAGTTAAATGACGCAGAGGGTATGATAACTTCAGTGTCTTGCGTTTTGAAAACCAGGCATTGGCTCCCTGCCATTCAAAGGATCCGTTTCTATTTCCCAGCCTGCCATTTACTTGTCTGAGAACTTATTTTTCACTACTAAACTGTCTCTCTTCAGTCTGCCTAGGCAGATCTTATTACTTCCTTCATCTAAAATCCCTACTAGCATCATTTCCTAAAGCTAGAATGCCTTTCACATGCTTCTCCATTTTTCACGACATTCTAAAAATATGACTTTCACGCACATCAAGTAGTCACGATCTTTGGTCAGAGTACGTGTTCCCAATGAAAATACTTGCTACAAGGTGTTTTAAAAATTTCTTTAACTTCAGCAACTTGTTTAGCTCTCCTGGAATACTGATGTACAATGGCATTACTGCAGACTCCCTACTTTGAGCCCTTTCTGGGCTCAAGAGGTACAGTTACCCCCCTGTGCATTCTGAAGATGAACAACTCAGCACATCTTCAAATGAACAGAAGGCCATTAATTTAAACACCCTGGATCTCAAGGTTACACGCGTTGACGACACACTGCCAGACACACACCAAAATGGACATGAAGAGACGAACACAAATGACCCTTATAGTTCCTCTAACAGAGACACCAAAGGTCTTTAGAAGGTGTAGGACAGTGCAAAAACCATTTGGGGCTCAGTGAGAATCTGCTGAACAGAGGGGACATCTATCTAGGGTAGAGTCTTTAAAGCCTAGCTATTGTCTGTGCATGGTGGTACATGCTTATAATCTCAGCATCTGGGAGACTAAAGTGGGAAGATCTTCAGTTCTAATAGAAGTCTTAGGAGTACCCACCAATTCCGTGATGTACATATATCCTACGGTGATAAGATTGCTCACCATTTTCCTACACTCATCATCTGATGATGGCATACTGGAGCTGCCACCCACTCATATCAGCAGGTGCACAAAAGGTTGCTCTCCAGGGCCATTTTCAGCCCATACAAATTCTTTATTTTCTCTACCTTGGTCATATATTCAAAATGATTTTTGGAAAATCTAGGAAAATATTTATTTAAACAGAGAAATATCTAAAGAGTTTCACCTCTCCTTTCCTATATTTTTTAAGAATAATATAATCCTTTCACATCATAAACAATAAAATCAACAATAACAACAAAACTAGCTGCTTCAGCTAAGTGTTGGCTGTTCTCATATCCACTTTCTGTTTGCTCATGTGCGAATGCATTTAGCTGGACCGTGAACGTCTGGACTGTGAGCCTTCATCATCACTGCTCAGGGGACAGAACCATGAATAGGACTGCTGGGATCCAAGGCCAGCCAACAGAATCACAGCTATCTTGTCTTATTCAATACTTAAGCTTCCAAAGTCTTGTATGAACACTGGCAGGCAAGAGGAGTTAAGACCCCATCACTGCCTCTGAGAAACTCAACTGGGAGAGTTGGTCACGGGGACAGAGACGTACAAGGCAGCTGTTCTGGAGATATTTACAAGGCTCTTCACAAGAGCAACTGTGAGGAGCCAGGGCCAGAGAAGGTGATTTGAAGATGAAAGGAGAGAGCACAGTGATGGGCCTTGAAGATGGTAGAAGAGGCCACAAGTCAAAGCAGTCACTAGAAGCTACAATAGGCAAGGCAACAGGCTCTCCCCTCAGAACCCCTAAGAGGAAGTAGCTTGGCCGACAACCTGAGTTTAGAGTTAGAGAAAGTTGATTTTGGACCTCTGATCTCCAGGACGAGAGGTGAAAACATCTGTATTCTTCAAGGTGCTGCAGAGATTGGTCATGGTAGCTGGAAGAGATGAACATGTGACAGACTTTCTGAAGAGCAAGGGGAGTTGTTACTGGAAGTTAGGAGGGGATGGTGCAGATGGCATAAAGAGCAAGATGGAGCCAAAGCAGAGCACTAGGAACACAGAAGCAGCAGCCCTGCCTGAGCTGGGTTAGACAGGGTGGAGTAGGTATAGTGTTGGGAGGCCACAGAGAAGGCTTTGAGCAGCAAAGAGACCACTGGGGATGAGAGCATTCTGTGAGCCAATGCCTCTCCACAGAGGGAGCTCTCTGCCCCAGGGGCAGAGTACTACTGCTGAATGAACACACTAACAAGCCACTCCCTCTTTTGAAACTGAGCCATGTCTAAGCATGATGGTGGTAAAATCAAATACTTGCAGGTTTCGTGGATGGACTTCACTTATTGCTTATCTGTGTACCATCTGAACTCAACCACATGCACTGCTTTAGGACATGAGAGCTAGGAGTGGACATACTGACAGAAGAAGCAATGCTAGCTAATGTCCTCAGTGGACTATGGTATGGACGATGGACCTCACAGAGTGAAGACACAAGGGAGCAGACACTGGGGAGTACTAAGCACTTGAGACACAGCTAGGACTGGGGAGAGGGCTCAGCAGATGGGAGCACTGGCTGCTCTTCCAAAGCACCTAGGTTCAGCTCCCAGCACCCCCGTGGCAGCTCCCAATCATCTCTAAGTCTAGTTCCAGGGGATCTTCTTAACTCCACTAGGTTTACACACATGATACACAGAAACTCAGGTAAGCATAAACATATGCACATAGCTTATTTTTTAAAGAACACACATAGGACGGAGGGAATAGGACAGAAGAGGAACAAGGGAAGGAAGGTTAAGAGGCCCCTGAAATGATCCTGGACAAAGATGGGCAGGCTTGATGAGAAGAGGTGGACAGAAATTGGAGACTGATGTCCAAAAGCCACAGGGCATTGACTGGGATGAGGAAGGGAGCAGTCTCAGCAAGTCTGAGGCAGGTTTTCAGGAGCTTAGGCACATGTGCAATGAACTAGTTCAACTGTTTCCAAATTGTAATTGTGGTCCTCAGGTTTCTGAACAGGTAATCAGATCCTGATATTGCTTAGCGCCTCACATACACAATAGGGATGTACTGCCATCCTCTTCCTCCTGCTCCTCTAGCCAGCTACATCCTCTTCTGGAAACTCGATTTTATCAGTTTCTTCAGAAGTACCACAGGTTTATATGAACACAAGTAGACAGTCTCTCCCAAACCCTCCCTATTTTTCAAACACTGATGGTAATATTCCACGCCAACTTTTTCCTTCTACACTGCACCTACCTCACTCAATAGATTATGACTATGCATTTTCAAGTTGCTTCACTGTCCTTTATATAATCAGAACGGATCTAATTAACAGTGTCACAGGTGTTAATTGTAGTTTGGAATTTACAGGTGCTATCTGTAGGCTAGAGTCCTAGAAATGGAGCTGTTGGGCAAGACTGAAGGAGACAACCAATACAACTGGGTGAGAAGCAGACCTACAAGGGAGTCTTCCAGCACGGTTGACTAGTTTTGATAGTATGTGCCATGAGATGAGTCAACTTCCTTTTCTTTACTTCAACTATCTCACGTGAAAATGACTTCCCAGGAATTTCCCCAAGGTTCATTTATTTAAAGTTTTGGTACCCAGCATGGCCTTACTGCAATGTGCAATGGACCTCTGACAGTTGAGACCTAATGAGGTCCTTAGGCCTTGGGGTATGCTCTCAAAAGAGACTGAGAATACCAGATTCCTCTTGCTCTGCTTCTCAGCCATGAGGTCATAGAGCCTACTCCTCTACACTCTCCCACCCTGCTGTGCTGCCTTAGCATAGCACTGAGCCAACACACAACAGGGTCAAGTGACCATCCAGTGGAGCCTCCAAAACTGTAAACCAAAACAAATGTTCTTTCTTTTTATAATTACCTCAGCTACTTTGTTATAGTGACAGAAAGATGACTAACACAATGGGGCTTTACAAAACTCTCATTTATTGAGGTATTGTTCTGGTTAGCCTTGATTATAAACTTGACACAGCCCAGAGTAATCTGAGAGGATAAACCTGTGAAAGAATGTCTTGACTAACGACTGATGTGGGAGGGCCCATCCCACTGTGGGTAGCATCATTCCTAGGCAGTTGGAGCTAGAGAAATGCTCAGCCATTAAGAACAACACCCCAATTCAGTTCCCAATATCCCTAAAAAGTGGCTCACGGCCACCCATCCCTTTACCTTTGGGGTTTGGACACCTTTTCCTGGCCTCCACAGACACCCCCACATATGTGGCATATATTTACTCAGGAAGATGGAAAGACTAGAAAGAAAAGAGTCCTAGTGGCATAAAACAGTACTGCTGGCAATGGAGAAAAGGCTCAGTTGGTAAAGTGCTTGCCAAACAAGCATGAGAAACTGAGTTTGAATGCACAGCACCCATGTATAAAGCTGTGTGTGATACGGTGTGTCTCTAATCCTGTACTAAGGAAAGGGAATCAGGTGATCCCTAGGGCTCACTGGTTAGTCAGTCTAACCAAATTGGTGAGCTTTAGGTTCCATGAGAGATTCTGTTTGAAAAGATAAAGTAGGAAGAAACTGAAGAAGCCATTCTGTGTTAACCTCTGGATTCCACATGTAGAAGCACACAGTACATGTTTCTGGTGCTACTCTTATGATAAGGCCTAGTAATGCTTATGTGTGTGGTTTGATATCCTGACTAATGATATCCTTTCTTTTAGATGCCAATCAAATGATGAACCTCCAGGCTCCAAGCTTGGACACTCTTCATCCCCCATTAGATCAGACAGGTTGAATTTCCATACCTGTAGAACAGGGTTTCCGACAGGAAGAAGCTTCAAAAAAATGCAACTTCAGCCAACATCAACCTTTAAGATCAAGGGATTGGAAAGTGGATGTGGTGGCCCACAACTATAACCCTCGTTCCTAGGAAGCTGAGGCAGAAGGATCATTGAAGTTTGAGGCCAGCCTGGGGTACACAGTGAGTTGCAAGCCAACCTGCACTACAGAGTGAGACTCTGTCTCAAATATTAAGAACAAACCTTCAAAGAGTGAGACCCTGTGTCAAAAACTAAGAACAAACCTTCAAAGAGTGAGACCCTGTCTCAAAAACTAAGAACAAACCTTCAAAGAGACAATCTAAGTCTCAAAAGGAGAAACTGAGGCTGAGGAGAAAGAGGAGAAGAGGACATGGGGAGGTCAGAGAGCCCTCATCTCTGTGAGGTGAGGACTTTTCAGCAAGATTATGAGCCATACTTACAGTTAACATATGTTCTGGCTTGTTATCTAAGTTTAACAAGGCTTCTTTTGACCCATGTTTTTATCTCATGGTCTGTAAACCTGTACCATGCACTTTGTGAACCACTTTAAAGTCTTATAGCCAACAACAGGAATGAGTAAACTTTTTTACCCCATTTTTTAATTTTTTTATTTTTTTAGATCCTTGAACAATATAAGTGAATGTGACTTCCAAAGCTAACAAATTCCTATCAAGAACAGCTAAGACGTGGCAATGTGGCTCTGTAGAGAAGCTGGTGGCTACTCTTAAGTGTGCACTACTGTTCTTGTACATGTCTGACATCCACTCTTAATGCTCTGTGCCTACATCTGTTATCAAAGCCTTTCCTTAGTAAACTCCAAATCTGTTTCAGAAGAAAAACAGATAAGGGTTAGTGAGATGGCTCAGTGGGTAAAGGTGCTTGCTGCAAAGCCTAAAAACCTTGGTTCCATCCCCAGGACCCACATGGGAACTATAAATTGTCCTCTGACCTCTACATATGTGCTGTGTCATAGGCACTCCTGACCCAAAAGTAAGTTTAGTGCTTTGAATAGGTATGGTCCCCATAGACTAATGTGTTCGAATGCTTGGTCCATAGGGAGTGGCACTATTTATTAGGAAGTGTGGCATTTGGAGTAGGTGTGGCTTTATTGGAGGAAGTGTGTTACTAGGGGCTGGGCTTTGAGGTCTCAGAAGCTCAAGCCAGTTCACTTCCTGCTGCCTGTAGATGTAGAACTCTCAGCTATTTCTCCAGCACCATGTCTGCCTGCATGCTGCCATGACGTGATAATGGACTGAACCTCTGAACTGTAAGCCAGCCCCAATTAAATGTTTTCCTTTATAAGAGTTGCTATGGTCATGGTGTCTCTGCACAGCAATAAAACCCTAAGACAATAAGTAAAGCATCACAAAATTTTAAAAGGTACTAGATACAGTGATCAGAATCTTAGAGACAGCAGACTAAAGGATCAATTGCAGTTGAAGACAAAGAACTGGAAATATGAGTCTGAGAAAGTAAAAGAGTGGGAAAACAACAACCCCAGAGCCCCCACGGCCCAACAAGCACTTTAGCACATACAGAACTTCCATACCGTACAGGAAACAAGAAAACGGGACAGAAAAAAAAAACTCCAAAAAACAAACCAAAAACTTCTATCACTGTTACAAATGTTCCAAATTTTGTAAAAGTCAAATTTCACATCAAAGAAATTTGGTGAACCCAGGGGATATTCTACACTTGGCATATCATGATAACCTGGCCAGATAAGAGATAAACAGAGGCCCCCAAAGCAGCTAGAGACTAAAGACATCCATTACATACACAGAAGTCATAGATAGGGGTGGTAAGGGTGGGCTGCTCAGCAGAAACACAAGTACCAGGGTCCAACTGAATGGTGTATTATAAAGTGCTAGAAGAAGCAAATAAGGCACTAAGTCGGAGTACACATCTGGAATAGATGCTTCTCCAATGAGAAGGGGAGCTGCTGCAGGCCGTAAGGACAGAGTCCACAGGAGCTAAGACCCTACTTACAAGGTGGATGGTATGACTGTCATAGCATAAAGGCAAACTCTGAAGGGAATGCAGAGCCTGGAACTGGAATGTGCACACGGCGAAGCACTTCTCGGAGACTTGTACAGAAGAACAACCAGCACTCTAACCAATCCTCCCCAGGATGGGGGGAAATAACTCCAGGGCGGTGGGAGCTCATCAGTGCTGGCAAAACTCACCCAGGATTCCACACTGTGCTTCAGGAACTAATGGGGCCAAATAAAACATGGGGCTTCAAGGACAAACCAACAATTAATTTTAGCGAATCTCAAACTTGTCTTAAATCAACATCCTCCTACTCATATTAATATCTTGATTAAATAGCACAATGCAATTAAATGAAACAACTGTAGCTCGCAACATGACCTGGCCATGAACATATTTAATATCTTCTTAATATCCTTATGTCTCACAATCTTTCTCTTGCTAAGGCACTGCCATTTAAACATAAGCCCAGAAGCATGGTGGCACATGTCTGTGACCACAGCACTCAAGGCTGAGGCTGGAAAAATCTGAATTTAA
>LZPO01036870.1:0-12028 GCA_001675575.1 Neotoma lepida | reverse complement strand
AAGAAACAGTCATAATAATGGTCTACTGACTGTTCTCTGATTTTGAAGCAAAGCTTCTCAGTATTTTTAACTTTCAGGCACCTGTAGAAAATACTATCATCGTCCACACATTCTGAGGTAAAAGACTAAAACAACTGGCCCAGGGCTTGACTGACCCAGATTTCAGCTGACTGCTAAAGAAATCAGTAGGTGAAGGGATGTATAGTTACATGCTGTGTCAGGCTCTTGTAAGCTACAGGATCTTCCCCTGAGGTAGGGGCGGAAGCCCTGACTCACCTCACCATGAAGAGGGTACCTGAATTTTGGAACCAGTTTCTTACCAAAGCAGATAATGTGGCACTTGACATTTGTGAGAGATATGGACATGGACATTTGCCAGTATCTAGATACTAGTAGTGTATAAAACTGCCCACACAAAATGCAAATTTTGTGTAGGCGGGATTACTCCGTGAAACAGTTCCACAAGTCGTGGGAGTTTTGTTTCCATAGTTATAGTGTAAATGGTAGCTTTGTCCAATCATGTGGTCTCTCTAACCTAAAATGTGAAGTTCACTTCTGCTAATTTATTGAAAACGTTCATTTTCTACATAATAAGCATTACTTTTTTCTCCACTTTTTGGAACTTACACAGTGAGCAGCACATGTTCCTTTTAGAATTTTTTTTCCACGTAGGAAAAGCAAGCTATAGCTTCAAAAACCTGTTTATGTTTTTTCAAAGGAAAAACAAAATAGTGTTAAGATAAGTAGTCAGCTAGCCTTGCTCACCAGCTAGGTTTCNTACATCAATAGGTCAGCTTTGCTGCCTAGAATGCTCAAATCATGCCTTGGCAAAATTCCAAAGAGTATATGTGTTCAAAATTTTGAAAAGGAAAACACTAACGGTGGTAACCAAAGCCCCACTACATCTTCTTGTCAGCTTCTGTTAGAAGAAACTGGTTTTTGTTGTTTTTTTTTTTATTTGTTTGCTTTTGTTTTTGTTTTTTTGTGCAGCTATGCATTGCTCAACTGCAGGGATCAGTTCTTCGAAATGCATCTTTAGGCTATTTTGTTACCATGTAAACATCATAAATTGTGTTTACACAAACCTAGACAGTACAGGCCAGCCATTCAATGTGGTTTCTTGCTACAATAACATGACACTGTTCCACAGTAAGCTCCTTTTTTATAAGTAGAAGAAGCACATTCAAAAATGATTAAAAATACAATAAATACCAAAGCAGTTGCACTGTAGTTTATTATTGACTGTTATATTGTACACAATTATATGCACTATACTTCTACACATGTAGCAGCATAGTAAGCTGATTTATATGGGCGCCATCACAAACACAGAGATTATATGTTGCTTTGGCAACTATGATGTCACAAGGCATCAGCACCCTAGCCCAATGGGACCACTATTATTTGTGTGGTCTGTTAGTACCTGAAATATTATTATGTGGCATATGATGGTACATGGATTTTTCAGAACTACCATCTACCTCAAAGCAAACACTGACAATTCCATAACTGTCTGAAGAAGGGAACATCCATACTTAGGATACAGTATTTGGTGATATACTGGCATTAAATTCAGTTTCCTATTCCTCTTACTGTCTTGTGTTGTGCAAGCTATTGTGTCTTGGTATACTCTGTCCTCTTCTCTCAAATGGGCGTGAGTATGAGCATTGAATAGTATATTTGTAGCACCACAGTGGTATTTGCACTTGAATTGAACAAATGTTCTTTGTTTTGATTGTTTTGCTGTGTCCCTGGGAGTGGTATTTCTTGCCTCCTCTGCTGCAAAATGCAATGCAGGGACTATTAGTGCTATGTAATTAATCACATTACTTTCCACTTGGCAGGATGTTCCACACCACTGGGCCTGGAAGATGGAAGGATAGAAAACAAGCAAATCACTGCATCTTCATTTAAAAAGTCATGGTGGGGAGACTACTGGGATCCCGCCCGTGCCCGCCTGAATGCCCAGGGCCGTGTGAATGCCTGGCAAGCCAAGGTGACGACAACCATATAAATGGTGTTCTCTTGCCTTCCAGAAACAAACAATGACCACTACCACAGGGGGTGTGGGGGCGGCTAGGGAGCAGGAGCGTTAGATTCTCAAGTCCCTGTTCTGAGAGTCTAGCGTGACTTGCAGAATCAACAGTTGCAGCTCTAACCATGGCTCAGAGGAAAGTCACACAGCTTCCCTGGGGTTCTTGGTCTAGCTTTGATTTAAAACAGGAAGGGACAGCAGTTTGCAAAGAGCTAGATAGTAAATATTTTAGGCTTTCAGATAATTTGGAAATGTATGCTTTTTGTTTCAAGTAAAGTTCATCTGTTCATCAAGTAAAGTTCATTAATGCAGCAGCTATTTGTTAAGCATTGCTATGAATACCAAGGGGAAAAAGCTAAATAAGTTCTCACTGTAGAAGAGCAGGGACCTAAGAAAACATATAATGATTGTATATGATATATAATCCACCAGTAGAAATTAAATTTTTTAAGTCGGCGCACAAAATCATAGGTTTTATTGTGGTATTTTCATACATATGTGTCATTGTACTTTGTTATTTANTCATTTCCCTTCAGCACTTCCATCCCTTGTCATACATACTCTGTTCCTTTCTCTCTAGCCCCTTCCCCCATCATGATCCATAACAAAAAGCAAGAAATCACAGGGAAGCCTTCTAAAAGACAGTGACTCCTAAGGGAGCAAATGGAAAAGCTTTGTGCATTTCTAAACATCCTGATCTTAACAAAAAGAAAGGCTTAACATCTTCCTCACTTTACCGTTTTGTTTTAATAATTTGCATAGGCAAATAACAACAAACAGTGGTTACAAGTCGATCTGCTTAAAGTCAAGAAGATAACTGCCATTGTCACGCAAGGCTGTAAGTCTCTGTCCTCTGAAATGTATGTGAAGAGCTTCAGCATCCAGTACAGTGACCAGGGCGTGGAATGGAAATCTTACAGGCAGAAATCCTCCATGGTGGACAAGGTACAGGATGCCACGTCGGCAAAGCAAAAGCTGTGGGAAAACTGTTTCCCAAGATGAGACTCACAGCAGCATCTTGGATTTGACGATGCTGATTATGTACCACACCCCCTGGTCTTCTTGACCCCCATCCTATAGGTGGCTGCTCTTAGCAGAGGGACCATTTGTATCACTTTTCTGACTTAGCCACCTGTGAAATGTAATGGGGAAGGACAAAATGCCAAGGGATGCACTGTGGCTTTCGTTGTCTCGGATTGAGAAAGATGGTGAACCTATCCAGAAAACCTTCTGCTAAAATAATAAAAACATTGCTGCAGATAGACTTTCTGCTTGTAGCAAATCAGATGCCCAAGCCCACAAGCCTCTGTGTGTCATGGTGCTATTAATCAGAAAACATTAGGGAAGACTACTCTTCTGGTGAAATTAAGTACTCCATTACATTCCTAAGTCCCTCTACCTTCTACCAGAAGCAAGGCCAAGGAAATGTGCCTAGTGATTAAGGAGGGGAACTGGGCTGAAACTGGTAGGAAACACAACCCAGAGAGGAGGACTAATTAAATTCTACTTCTAATTAATGCTCGGCACTGAAGAGCTTTGTGCCCCTTCCTCATGTTTTAACCCCCTGGCAGTGTGTTTTATCTTGTTATAGCAGGCCATCCTCACACCAGGGTAAACCCCACTATCATAAAGAGATGGTGGCTTGTCACTGCTGTCTGTGTAAATCTCAGGGAACTTCCTGAGGGTGAAAATGAAAACAAATATGAACAGTTGAGGAGAAGCACACCAAAAAGAGAAATCAAAATAAAAACCTTAAGGGTCATATTTATTTTAAATGTCAGTAACAGCAAGTTATTTATTGGCATCCACTGCATGACCCTTACTAGGTACTTGCCATGTATTTATCTGCATTGTCAAATCTGTACAACTTGTGTGATGAAAAGCCTTTGTTAGTCTCACTCTGATGATGAGGCAATGGTGTACAAAGGGATGGAATAACTTCTTCAAGGTCACATGGCAACAAAGAAACTAAAGAAGAAGTTTACTCATGTCAGGTTTATTTATTTTTCCTAATTTGACACACATCATTAAGAAATGAGCAACTTTATGGGGACATCTGTCTGGCTTGTGATTTAGTAATTTACTGATAGTGCTAAAAAAATAATTGATGACTGACTTTGGTATAAGAGAATATCTTAAAAATGAATATGAAACATTAATACCCATGATGCAAATGTTGACAATTCTTATCATGTTTTCCTTTCAGATTTTTGAAGGAAATAGTAATACCAAAGGACATGTGAAGAACTTTTTTAACCCACCCATCATTTCCAGATTTATCCGCATCATTCCTAAAACATGGAACCAAAGTATTGCCCTTCGCCTGGAACTCTTTGGCTGTGACATTCACTAGAATTGAATACCAAAAAAGGGAAAGAAAGAAGAAAAACTGAAGAAACTTTTGAAGGCCTAAACCATTTAGAGCAGGCAATATATTATGACTATTTTAAATGTTAACACATTTTCTGCTAGTTTTTTTCTAATAGAGAATAAAGTTTATATAAGAAGCTTTTACAATGTTAATTCATCGCTGCCATTAAGTGAGGTGGCAGCTGTTTATTTCTTCACTAATTTGAATATAGATGGGAAAATATTAAGTACCAGCAAGAATATGACTGCCTTTTACTCTGATTAAAGATGTTATACAATGTAATAGTTATATAATGGAATAATATGGTTCACTGTAGCTCTTTCAAATCCTGTAGACATTAATAAAAGAGAAATTACTTTCAGAAACTATTCATAGACTTAGAAAATTTTTATTCCTATGCTTTCCTTTTAAAAACAAACTATAAATTTGTAAACAATAGAGACTAAAATTGTTTAGTTTTTTGATAATAGAGAAAAAAATCTCACTGTAATGAAGTGAGAACTTAAAATGCCCTGTGTTGAGCTGGCTTCATGGGCAAACAAAAGTGCTTCCTGGAAAAACCTGATGGCTTGAGTTCAAACCCAGGGGGGAAGGAAAGAACTGATTCTGAAAAGCTATCCTTCATGCAGCTGTGGCACATGTGTGTGCCCACCACATACAAGCACTAAGAGTAAATAAAAGATTCTACAAGCCCATCTTTCTATGTCACCATGAGTCTTCTGATTCTCCATGAGCAGAGAAACAACTGAGGGTGTTTCTCACATTCCAGTTGGACTTGTGAATCTGTCTTGGCCTTGTTTGGGGCAGGTTGCACCTATTGATGTCCAAGGGTACCAGCCATCAGACATTAAATAAAACCCAAATAACCTAGGGAGAACTGGTCATGTACCTTGGCTTGCTGGAAAAGCTGGCACTGTGTCACATACTGTTTCAAAACTTGGGTTCACCTAAGGGAAGGCACTTACCTGCAAAGAACACAGTGACTGTTGGCTACAACAAGCATAGCAGTTCCTGTTAGAGCAGCTCCAGGCCAAATTGGCAAGTAGGTTAAGGTTCTCTCTGTGCCCTTCTTTCTGGTCTCCTCATGCTTGTCAGCTTCTGTTATCATGCCTTTCTTTGAAAATTTGAAGTCTGATGGTGCTGCACTGCCCGCCAGTCTGTGGAGCCTTTCAACATCTACAAAGTCGCATGGGTTGGACATTCCAAACAAAAAGGATAGTCATTCAAACAGATAGTTGAAACTGTCTGGTTTTGTGAAATAAACCACCCCTAAAACTTAAGCAAGAATGTGTAAAATACACAAGAGGTAAAGATAAGAGAGACAGCTAATTTTACAGTGTGTACATATACAAAAACATCGTTATATATCACAAATACAATTTTTCTAGATTAAAAATTAATGGCAAAAACAACATCAAATTTATTCTCTTTCATGGTGCTGTGGGTTCACTGGGCTCAGTTGGATGGTTTCATTGCAGGCTTCATTTGGGTCACTCCTGTAGTTAGAGTAAAACCATGGTCTCAACTGGGCTTGTAAGGGGATTTACATGAGTCCAGAAACAGGAGTGGCAGGGTGGAGGGGGGCAAGGAAAGACCTTTTCTCTCTTGATGTGTCTCAGCTCCAGTCCCCACTACTTGGCTTCTGCATGTGGTCTTCCACTCAATGTCACCAGTGAGTAACTAGGCTTTTTATAGGATGGTTCAGGTGTCTCTAGACAAGTGCTCAAGTGCTAGGAAGAAGACACCCTCATTCTTCTGAAAGTCTAGGCTCAGAGCGAAGGCAGAGCCTCACTTCTGCTGTGTTCTATCAGGTGAAGAATAGGTGAGCCAAGATTCAGTGTAGGAGGCACTCTACGGGGTGTGCACAGAAGGCACTGTTCACTGAGGGTTCCTTTAGAAACTACTGGTTACCTACTACTTCTTCCGGTGAGCCTTGTAGATATATGTGAGAGCTTTCAACATCCATACAATTGTGGCTTTCTAAAAGTATTTACATTTCTTCCGTGACTTTTGTTTCATGATTCGTGTTACTATCCTACCAAAATTTCTCTAAGATTTTCATTTTGTTAACAGCAGCTGAGAATCTGAAGTTAAAAAAATATCTCTTTTTTTTTCTAAGTCAGGCCTTGTGGATTCACTATTGATTCACCTGCAAAAGGCCCTATGTTCAGGGATCTGGACTGAGGTTACTGCTCAGCTGTCTGTCATCCTCTTGAGACCTTTAATTTTAGGATTAAAAAAAACGAACAGTTTCATTTTCTAATAAGCCCCGTAAATTATACAGATAGTCCTAGGTATCTCTACTATAGAATTAGATGGCCTCAGCGCTCTCTCTCGCTCTCTCTCTCTCTCTCTCTCTCTCTCTCTCTCTCTCACACACACACACACACACACACACACACACATACTATGTAGCCTTGGTTGGCTTGGAATTCACTAGACCAGGCTGGCCTTGAACTCACAGAGATCCACCTGCCTCTGCTGGGATTAAAGGCATGCGCCACCACACCAGGCTAGGATTTCTCTTGACCTGAAATCTACTGAAGTATAATTGGGGTAATAAATATTATGCAGTACCATAAGTAGGGGAATAAATGACAATGTAGTGAAAACTTAACCTGGTTATCTAGTCTATGAGATAAATAAAACTCCAAAAGAAAAGTAAAATTGCTCAAAATTCTTACTTGTTAGTGTCAGAGCTAAACTCAAACAATCACAACAGAAAATGGAAGTTATAATGTGNGTAAGCCACATCTTAGACAGGTAGATATGAATGTTAATTAATGACACATAATTGANCTGAAAAAAAAAATGCTTGAGTACCAAGAAAATGTTAGGGCTATAAGTGACTTTGAAGTAAAATAAAGTTCACTTTTTGTCCCTCCCTGTGAAGTTGCTCAGCTTGGGTGCCTGGTATGTCCTCCTCTGACACAGCACAATGCACTGTTTGTTATCTCCTAACTGGTTGCTATGAAAAGAAGTGACTCACAGGGGAATTATGATTTGCAAAGAGAAACCAACAATTAAACTCCTAGACATTATTAGTCACTCTAATTGAAAGTTGGAAAAGAATGGTTGAGTGCATCACAAAAATGAAAATTCCTCGGTAAAGGTGGGATTACTTCTTCAGAAGGATTTCAAGTACCAAAAGAAATATCATGCTACTTTTTATAACACAATTNACCAAGTATCGTCTTTTGTGATGAGGACCAGTATACCAACTCAAGGGGAAATGTTTGCCATATGTGGAAAAATAAATGATTGATAGATAGGACAATCATAGGGTATAGCTGGATGGTAACAAGACTTTAAAGTGTTTATGTAAAGACTTTATCTCCAGTCCGTATCTAAACTGCCTTGAATTCATCTGCACTTTTCTATTTTTATAGTAAAGGAAAGCTTCCCCGTGTCTTAGGAATGGTGTACAGTAAGTTCAGATCCTTGCTTATTTGTTATTGGCATGGAATTTGGTGATAGTCTCAACTCTTTGCCTTAAGTACTTTCCCGTTGTTGTGAGCCTATCACCACTGCTCCCCAGTCCTTGTTCATGTGTTTGCTTGTGACAGAGACTTGTGATGTTACTCTGCCTCATCTAGTATTCTATTTGTTTGTAGACCAAGTTGGCCTCAAACCTGCCTGCCTCAAACACTCATTGCTTTTAATTGCTGCTCTGTTTTCTGCCTTGCTTTTCTCAGGCATTGGCATTCAACTGCACATGTAGAGTTCCAGGATTTTCACAAAGGTTAACCCACAATTCCTGAGGCTGAATGAATGACTGAAAGTCATGCCTGAACTTTTTTAGTAGATTTAACTGGTTATGTTTTTCTCAGGAACAGGAACAGTTAATGTTTGTTTCTGAACTGAGCCCTCAGGCCTTCTTCTATAAGATTCAGAAAAATTATCCACATAGAAAATTGGAAAATTTAAATGGAATTGCCTTAGTTAGTGTTCTTTTGCTGCAAAGACATGCCATGTCTGTAGGTGAAAGTTTTGTCCAGGTCCTGCCAGGCCCCATGGTCCCAGAGCTGCTTATAAAATAATTACTCAGAGGCTTATATTAATTATAACTGCTTGGCCATTAGCTCAGGCTTATTACTGACTAGTTACACTTACTAGTCACTACTAGTTACTACTTACACTTAAACTCAGCCCATTTCTATTAATCTATATGTTGCCACATGTTCCATGGCTTTACTGGTCTGCTGGCATGTTGTTACTTCAATGGCGGCTGGATTCTCCTGCCTCAGCCTTCCTCTTCCCAGAATTCTCCTTGTCTGCTTATCACACCTATACTTCCTGCTTGACTACTGGCCAATCAGCATTTAATTTATCAGCCAATCAGAGCAACACAAATTCACAGCATACAGAAAGACATGCCCATCACATGACCAAAGCAACTCTTATAAAAATAAAGCATTTAATTGGAGCTTGCTGACATTTAGGAGTTTAATCCATTATTGTCACAGCAGGAAATATGGCAACATGAAGGTTGACATGGTGCTGGAGAAGCAGCTGAGAGTTCCACATCTGGATCATCAAGCAACAGGAAGAGAGAGACAGTGGGCCTGGCTTCAGTATTTGAAACCTCAGAGCCCACCCCCAGCGATGCACTTCCTCCAATAAGCCCACACCTACTAATAGTACCACCCCGGTGACCAAGCATTCAAATTTATGAGCCTCTGAAGGCCATGCTTATTCAAACCACCACAGGAAGTAAATAAAAAGTTTATTTCAAGAAAGATTGGTTGTAAAGAGAGGAAATAAGCCAGGTGGTGGTGGTACATGCCTTTAATCCCAGGACTTGGAAGGCAGAGGCAGGAAGATCTCTGTGTTCGAGGCCAGCCTGGTCTACAGAGGAAGTTGCAGGACAGGCAGGACTGCACAGAGAAACCCTGTCTTGAAAAACCAGAGGGGGAGTTTAACCAAAGATAAACTAGAAAAAACTAGTCAGTCCAATAGACTATACTGTGCATTGTGAAGATCACTGTTTTTTTTGCAATACACGAATAGACTAGAACATTATACAATATTGGCTGGTGGTGATGATACGGTCTGATACTTCTGGGTGTTATAAAGAATGCTCCCTATCCTCTAGCAGCTAGCAGCTAAATTAGAAAGGAATTGGGAAGCCAACACTCTCAACTAAAAGTAAAATTCCAGAAGATTGTTTGGGGCTGTAGCTCAGTGAAGTCATGCCTACCTAGTAGATGTGAGTTCCTAGATTCAATCCCCAAGACAATAATAATGATTATGATGATAATAATAATTCCAAAAGACAANACATTTTGTGTATGAATGAATGATTATGTTTGTCTCTTATTTTGTCCCCAGAAGATTTAAGGTTATTGGACTGAGAAGAAGGCTGAGTGGGTAAAATTCTGGCCATATGATCATGATTACCTGAGTTTGAGTCCCCAGCATTTGTACAAAAGCCAGGTAATATGCGTCTGTAACCCTAGCACTGGGCAGGAAGAGGGAGTCTAACCACAATGGTGAGCTCCAGGTCTAGTGAGAGACTCTGTCTCTGAAAATAAGGCAGAGAGTGATAGAGGGAGACACCGACTTTGATCTCTGTGCACCTACATAGTGAGTGTACCCCTGTACACGTGCACACACACACAAGTGAACATACCCCCTGTACATGTGCACACACACACAGGTGAGTGTATCCCCATGCATGTGCACACACAGTTGAGAGTACCCCCATACATGTGCACACACACCTTATACACAAAAGATTTAAGTTTGACTAGAAGAAAACATAAGCTACTGATAGCTAACACACCTTAGGAGAGAAAGCATAGTTACAAGTCAGATCATAATGAAGCTTAGAAAGGCTGACATGAAAATATAATTCAGTTCTCAAAAGTTGTATGGCTTTTGACTTTCAGTGGCCAAGTGCCCTGGGCAAATTATTTAACCTCTGCCTCTTTAAGCCTAGGTATCCTAATGTGTGAAAGAATACAGCATTGTTTTAACCATCAACAAAGAAAATGTAATCTATATATCCTTAGTCTTGCTGTGGATGGGCTTGGATTTAACAGAATCTTTTTAATAGTCAAAGCAAAAATAAAAACCTTATCATCAGTTATAGAATGCACTGTTCCCAAAAATATTCAGAAGAAGCACAATTTTCTGGAGACTGAAATTAAATATAATTTTCTCCCAGAAGTCCCTAGAACAAGGCCACAACCCGATGTGAACAGTGCCTCTAGGAAGCTGGATAGTGTTTAGCTGCTTTCCTGTGTATCTCTCAGAATCTGAACCCTTTCAACAAAACACAGCTCAGTGAAAACAAGGCTTCAGAGGTCAGTGCTGTGTGCTCTGTGTGTGTGGGCTAGAGCTTGGGGTCTCTAAAGTGTGCTCATGTTCCTATACACACTCCACTCATGAATATTTCTCCAATCATGGATTTTATGGCCATTTGGTGGCAATAAACTCAAGACTGCATTCTCAATTGTAATGACCACATTTCTGCAGGTGTGCTCTCTCATCTCGTTCTAATACAAGCAAATGCCAAGAGAAGTCAGATGCTTTGGGGAAAGTAACTGGGAAATATATAATTTTATAAAATTGTTTTCATTAATCTAATTTTCTTCCTGCTACTTTAGAAAAGATTATCATCCTATTTTGGCAATAGAATATTTTAATCTTTCACACTCAGTTCTCTTACACTCTATCCATACCCTGTGGTAAGGACATCAATGTTCAAGCATGGTGTGCATACATGTATTCTGATTCTTCTTTATGTAGTACACACTAACCATTTCCGAGAACCAACTTTTCTGAAAATGAATATAACACATATAAAGTCTTTCATCTTGGTTAAAGAAATATTTATTGTAAATAAGCTCAAGAAAAGATACACAAACGGTAGTTCTGGCAGAACCTTCAGTACTCAAACTTATTTGAAAACCTCTAATGATGGGCAAATACTCTGCACCAAGCTCTACACTCTGCCACGAACATTTCTAAGTGTTAAGGCTTGGTTTTACTAATCACATATGCTTTTCTTTGTAATGCTTTGTAGTGTGTTGCCATATTGGCACAGATTCTAGATAAACTGTTTCTCCCAGTTTGAGATCATGTGGACTATAGCCCAGATGTTGAAATACAAATATAAGCTTGCTCCCCAAACCCAGTGTTTGCACTAAGAAGTTACCATTCAACAAGATTAAAGCTTTGAAAACTAAGCCAGGTTTATAGTTAACCATCTCTCCCCCTCCTCTTCCTCAACACATCAGACTCCCTCACACTTTATCCACCTACAATGTTTCAACACTCACTGGGTAAACTACCCCAAGCCCCCACTTTCATTTTAAGAGACCCTCTTTCAAAATAATTTTTTTCACAAATCTCTACTTCTAGCTAAGGATCTATTGGTAATTGAAAGCTGCTTGGACAAGAAATTAGTTTTCTTTAAGGGTGTGGCCCCTGATAGACTGAACACACTCCAGTAGATGGCCACACACCCAAGAGTGTTGGAGTGGATGAATTAAAAAAAAATGAGGACTCAAAGTTAGGCGGGTATGAGATGAGGGGTAGGTTTGGAAGGAGTTAGGGGAGATGGCAAATATATGAAAACAGAAAGTATGAAATTCTCAAAGAATTAATAACTAAAA
>LZPO01036867.1:0-12077 GCA_001675575.1 Neotoma lepida | reverse complement strand
TTTTTTTTTTTTTTTGGGTTTTTCGAGACAGGGTTTTTCTGTGTAGCTTTGCTCCTTTCCTGGAACTCACTTGGTAGTCCAGGCTGGCCTCGAACTCATGAGATCCGCCTGCCTCTGCCTCCCGAGTGCTGGGATTAGAGGCGTGTGCCACCACCGCCCGGCGGGTGCCCTGCTTTATCACTCTCCACCTTATTCCCTTGAGGCAGGGTTTCTCACTGAACTTGGGGCTCACTGTATTCTGGTTAGATTGACTGGTCAGCGAGCTCTATCAATCTTGTCCCCACACCTCTCTAGCCAGTGTTGAGATGACAGACATCTATGGTCATGAATGGCTTTTGCCATTGGTGCTAGGGATTCTAACTCCTTCGTATTTGTATAAAGTGCATGTTTACCCACCGGGGTGTCTTCCTAGTCTTAGAAGCAAACTTTGAAACTGCATATACATTTTATCCAAAGAGTTCTTATATTTGAATGAAATCTACAGACCAGACATTAAGATAATTTTGGACCCAAGCCACATATGGTGCAAACAATCCCTTCTGTTCTTTCAACCAGTAGAGGATGGTCTTTTGATGTCCTTTAAAGTTAAAAAAATGAAGAAAGAGGACAGCTATACTTAAGAGGCAAGAATGCCAAGTTAAAAATCTTAGGTTAAGGAGTTTTGTCAAATCCTAGCTCAGCCACTATTGTGGATTGAATAGGAAATGCTTTATGAGCATTTGTGTTTTAACTCTTGGTTTCCAGAGTTGTTGTGAAAGCTGTAGAACCTTTAGGAGGTGGAGCTTTGCTGGAAGGAGTGGGGTAGTGGGGGCATGCCTTAAGGTTTTATAATCTGCCCTACGTACTGTGTATTTTCTCTTCCAGACGGTAGACACAATGTGACCACCCTCCTTGTGGTTCTGCAGTGGTGCCTTCCCTGTCAAGATGGACAGTATCCTCTCTTTATAGAAATTATAATATTTTCAATGTATTCTTTGAGATTTTCATATTTAGATCATATCCACATCCTCCCCGTCCAACTCCTCCCCCGTCTCCAAACACATGACCCTCCCAACTTTGTGTCTTCTTTTAATCAGTGAGTTCAATGACTGTATTCACTATTAAACCATTAGCCAGGTTGACCCTTCCTCCCCAAGGTTGCTCTTATCAGGCATTTGATTACAGAATCAAGGAAAGTAACTAATATAACCACTAACTGTGATGTGTAAGAAGTTCTTCTACTTCCCTTTATGCAGTGTTCTCCTTATTAAAATGGGAATAAGGAGTGAACCAGTTGTTATAAAAAGTGGAAGAGCTAGCGGTTATTGGTCTGTTTCATAGAGTTCAGTGTTTCCTTGAATGATGTTTATCTTCTCAGCATCTTCATACATTATCTCTTTAAGACCCATCTGTCCATGATAGTACACAGAGGTCATAGTGTATTGGCACAGGGATAAGTCATATCCAGCAAAATTCTCGCTGCAAACACACTAACTACCTCTTTGGCTCCATAGATATTTTTGGAATTTGTAGCTGAGTCTATGCCTAGGAGCATGGCACATGTGTGAGAAGTCTGTGCATTAGCTTTGGTTAGCCTGACGGGCAGGGTTGAATTGAGACATAGTTCTTGGTCTATTTGTGACTTTCTTAATGAAAGACATTTCAGCTGGCTTTATTGAATTTCTATTGAACACTTCACTAACCTAGTCTGAGATTTGGAGACAAATTTTCCTAATTAAAAGATAATAGATCATTTCAGCAATGGAAACTGCAGTGACATTAGGTGGCATTGCTGGTCAATAGGGAAAGAAGGATGGCCCAGTTTGAGTTTCAGTGGAAGGGCTTCTGGGAAAGTTAGATAGAATGTATTGAATTTCTTTAAATGGAAAATAGGCATTGATCAGGACCACAAGGGACTGGCTGGCCAACATTTAAAATAACATCTGAAATCCTTAAAGACATTATTAATCTAAGGGAAGGAAGACATAACAGTAGAAATGTTTTCAGATAAAGCTTTGCTATAGTTTCAAGGGTGCTTTTCTGCAACACTTCATGGGATTATTTGGAGATATTGAAAGGAAATTAATTCCATGTTGCAAACAAAAAATGTTTTTAAGGTTCTTAGTTTGAAAATGTGGGGTTGGAGAGATGGCTCAGTGGTTAAGAGCACTGACTGCTCTTCCAGAGATACTGAGTTCAATTCCCAGCAACCACATGTCAGCTCACAATCTGATGCCCTCTTTTGGTCTGTGGGCATACATGCAGATAAAGCACCTCTATACAGTAATAAATAAATAAATAATTTTTAAAAATCATTGAAAAATGAAAATACTTTCTAACTTCCTTTGGCATTACAATACCATATTATTATTTTTTCTCTATGTTTCCATGTCATTTTCCCATGCTCTACACTCGCTATTAATCTATGACATCAATTCTACCTAAACCTGAAGTAGGAGTAAGACTCCTGGCTTTTTCTTTCAAAAGAACAAATCCAGTGTTTCTTCATTTACTTGATTACTTTTTAAATGTGGTATTTGATCTCTACTTTTTATGAACCACCCCATTTTAAACCCTAAGGTGTTAAATCACATGATAAATAGTGAGCCATAGTGTAATCATGGAAAGACTGATGTTTTCCATGTTGTTGTCTAGGAAATGAGCCCTAGATAAAACATTGTGTGGTNTTGTTCTGAGAACATTTCTGGTGCTTGGAACTCTTTGATGGAAGGAGACCTCACATTCAGCCACCATCTCCAACAACACATGCCGTTTTGTTTTCCCACCCTTAGAATATTAATGGTTAGTTTTCACCTAGAAGGTTTTGATTTGTACCCTTGACACAAAAAATAAGCAGCCATCACTATTAATAAATGTTAGAGTTATGGTAGGATGGGACATATATGAAACATCTGTACCAATGAGTAATGAATGAGGTGTAGCTTCACGGTGATAAACATTTTATCATATTTTTTCCAATGCCTTCCCCTCCTTCAGGATTATAATATCCGGTTGTACACAAAGGCCCATTTTGAGCCATTTTATATTAGAAAATCTAAGGAGATGGGCAGCTTCCTCTGCACAAGTTACCCTCTTGAAGAATTACATTTATGGTGTGGGAAATTATTTTTGTTCTTGAAGATCTCAAGGATGTAACAGTCTGTTATTTCTGCTCTCTTGCCCATACAGGGAAAGATGCATCTCTGTGTATCCCTTCTCAAAAAATTCCCAATTTAGGGTGCTACATCTACTAATCACTCTAGTTCCTCTTAATTAGTCCAGGAGTTCTCACTTAATCCTCAGGATTTCCATTTCATGCTTTCTGGATCTGAAAAATCTTTCTAATAGTGGCCTTTGTGCACCCTAGTGATATTTAATTGGTTACCTTTTATTAAATCTTAGTCTTTCTTCCAAATTATATTAGGAACTTATAATTATAACAATTTTAATGACCTGAGGTGATGCTGGACAGATCAAGTCTGGTTCCAGAATAATGAAAAATAATACACAACAAAATGATTTTGTGCTTCCCTGTCCTGGATTTCTTTGCTGTAATCCCCAAATGTATCTAATAACAGACTGACAGTTATGGATGGTTTCATATTATCAAGAGTATGAGGGCTGTGTCACTAGGTTAGGTTGAGAAGTGGTTACACCAATAAAGACAAGGATCGTGTGATACATGTAAATCATTTACCTCTGCTTTTGGGTCCTTCTCCCTCCCACATGGCAAACAAGGCGGGATGTTGGTAGTTTATGGCTGACATGAAGACAGCATGGAATGAGCAGAGACAAGATGAATGAATGAAAGATGAAAATATATTTCTCTAGAAAAATATGCAAATATACATCTTTGCCTTTTCAGTATGCTCTGTATTAATTTATACATGTACATAGCAGAAGCGTTTCACACAATTTAGGTATTACATGCAATACTATGATAAGCTAGTTTGATTTCATCAGCTCCTACTACATAAGCACAATAACAACTCACATATCATCACATTTGTACTAGAGCTGCCTGAAATACACTGTTTTTGATGTTTGTAAACAAAAAATAGGAACATCACCATGTAACACTGTGATTGGAACAAAACACCTTCATTTCAATTCTTCCCTACACTTCGTAAAGGAGATACACTGTCAGTACCCAAAGTCCACGGTCACTTGGAAACTACATTTTCTCTGGGTGCACTAAATATGTAACCAGAATCAGTTATTTTTGCCTTTACACAACTAAGTCACTTCTGAAAGGCAGTGATATGTCATAGATGGGCCCAGATTTGGAGGGTTTCCATGAAACTCCTCATTTAGCATATAAATTAAATAATAACTCTGCTGTTGTAGATTCAGAAATCAGTAATGATATTGGTTTATTCATGGATCTTTGAGGATCTTATACTAGGGAGTAAAGAGAGACATGGAAATTTAATACTGGGTTTTGATGAGAAGCTCTGTATTTTAAGATGAATTAATATGTGGTTAAAAGAAGTCTCTGTGTTGTGTTTTTCCCCCTCTTTTGCTAATAGCAGCAAACAAGAGGTCAACTAAAAACTGATTTGTAATTAGCCGCACTGAGTCTTCCTGGAAAACACAGAGACCTTGTTAAGCTTTGAAGCTGGGTAGAAGGAAGTTAATGGACTTGTATGGAGTCTTTTAATTACCAGCTGTAAACAAATCTATCTCTCACTGCTAGATAGCACCCGAGGGCAAGAGGTAATCTGCTTTAGAAACCTTGAAGTGATTTGCTTTATAAATCTTGTGGTTTAGGAAAGTGGAAAACTCTCTTTAAAGAGTGTTCTCTTTCACGGAGGATTACATTTTTGGCAGTTTTGTGAAAAATTTGGAGATGGATTCTTGGTGACCTCCCAATTAATAAATGTCAGTGACCAAAGCACACTCAACATTAAGATCAATTCCTTAGAGCATTCCTGTCTTCCTGGTGGACAGGATTATCCAAAAGCAATCTGAGTATGGTACCGTTCCAGCAAATTCACTCTAAATGTCTTCCTGCCCAATGCACAGATCGTCTCCCATACTCTTATCCATTTGTATGTTTAAAAGCCACACCATCTTTCAGAGGTCATATTATTTGTGTAGTTTACATTGTATGGATGGTAAAACATGTAATATAGGAATTGGTTGAAATAAAAAAATTAAAAATCAGATCCATAGCCAAATACAGAAATAGTCTACTTCGAAGTCCAGTGTTAAAATTAAAAATATTGAGAGTTATTTCAATTTCTCAAAGGTACAAATGGCTCAAGATTAACAAGGAGCACCCTGTATCTGAACTAGGACAATTTAGTGGCATTTTTTGGATACCTTGCCTTCATTCCTATGACACAGTCATCTCAGTCCTAGATGAATGATGGAGTTCACAAGATGCAGTGGGAGACTCCATTCCAAGACCGTCTCCCAAAGCAATAGTACCAAGAATAACTTTCTTCAAAATCACTATGGACAAATTCACGTAATAATTCTTCACGAATGAATGCTCAGCTCCTGGGAGGATGGGGGTCACTTGAAATGCATGGTCTATCTTTCCCCCAGGAAATGACGGCTCAGCGGTTCACAATGCTTGGGGTTGCTTCACATTCAAGCAGATGTGTCTTCCTGGACGGCGGATGGATCTTGCTGGATGACGTTCATGGGGATCATTTCGGTACCCTCTTCGCCTTGATTGTTGTTGGCGGGAGCATTCCTTGGTTCCTGATGGCAGATGTAAATGGGGAGGTCACCTGGCTCAGCGAAGGCTGCAGCGCGGGGAGCTGCGACAATGCGGTTGCGGTTGGTGGTGCGGCGGCGGCGCCTTCCCCAACGATGGCTCCACTGGATCTTGAACTTTGCCCACTGGCGCTTCAGGGCAACTTGCACCTAGAAGAGAAAAGAGAGCCTGTTGTCAATGGCTGTCAGTTATGTGCTTGACTCTGGGGGCTTATCAGAGTAAAGGAGGTTAAATTTAGATCTGCTCTAAGAACTGAGTTTATACCATGGTTATGAAATATACCACCCTGGAATAACAATATACCAATCCAGACAAAGTAACAACGGGCAAGCTATTTGCCATTTTTGAGCAAAGCTTTCTGTCTTGGCTCTCACAGCCTGCGAAGGAAGGTTGATTCGTTTCATAACGTAGCAGACATGTCTCATTAGAGGTAAAGAGTTAGGAAAATTTTACCTGCTGCCATTCATGCTAAGACATGATTTTACCCAAATCTGAACTTGTGGATCATGAAAATATATCCATAAACTACAACATAGTCCTAAATTTTATGATAATGGATCCATGTTGTGGATTTACCCTTACCAAACAAGGCTCCAAGTGAGGTGTTCCAGATAAAAATCTGACTGAGGCAGCGAAAACCTTTTAAGAATGAGACTTCAGTCTCTTTCAGTAGAAAAACAATCAGAATAATTTGGCAATTGGATCATTTGAAATACTGAACTTTCAAACAAACATAAACGTTTGGGTGTAGCATTTTATATTCAATTATATTTTAAACAGACAGAGAGACAAAATCTTGAAGCGCTAGGGGCTGGGGTGTGCCATGCAGCTGGATTTTGCCTTGATAAAAGTCATATAGGGACAAAGGATGGCATAAAGCATTTAGTTACCACTTACTGACTGATTGCCATAGGCCATATTATAATCACTTGATTTGCATTCATTTATTTAATCCTCACAACAATCTCCTTATAAGGACACCACTGTTGTGTTCATTTAAGGACTGGAGGGCTTAGACTATGCCATGTGTGCACAGTCAGGGAGCTGCAATGTGGCAGAACCTGAGTTCCAAGTGAAGCCTGCCTTTATTTGAATTGTAGATAAGCCCTTCGATGTCAGATTTATAATCGAGAAACCATCAGTGTACTCTTGAGAAACTAGGAAATGCTCCAGTTCAGTATCTTTGGAGATGCAGTGTCTGTAGATAAAGGAAACCGATAGTTCTCATGGATTCAGCCTCTCTTAAAAACGGAGGTTGTCCTTATAGCTAAACCTTACTTAGAGTTGTAGAGGCAGACACTGCAGATGGTTACAAATGTAGTGTCAGTTGGCATATGTGCCTCATAGAAAAAAATCTTGTTTTTGCCTCACCTGTCTTTTTACAATCTCCACATATATTGAACTACGCAGTCCAACATGAGGCTAAAGGGTTTGCAGTCAATTTTAATATTTAAAATTATTATTACAGGAAGTTAGCAACCTTCTCTAATTGCATCCCAAATTTATGAGCCATCCTTTTGTGTGGTGATGGAAATCTGCTTCCATTTATAAAGTATACATATAGAAAAAGGCCCTCAGCAGCATGCAAAAGATACTGCCATGGCTATAGTCTAATAACGGTGATTACCTCATAGTAGGAGATGGATATAATACATGGACTAGATGCTGCTTTGATGAATAAGGGCATTAAATCTATGACCTTGAAAAAAACAAACCAAACCAACCCAGAGTCTTTTTACTGCTTCTGGAAAGCAGGAGAAATGTTTGGAGAGGTCAAAGGGTAAGTATAACACTCAACATAAGTTTATTGCTCCTGTTGAAAAAGCAACAAACACAAATAACTTTAATTTCCCTCTTGATTTTATCAATTTATTTAATGTTGAATTTGAAGAATCAAAGCTTGGTCTGATGGTCTGAAGATGCAGTTGTTTTTGCTGGTTCTATTGCATAGTATGAAGCCATGGAAGGCTGATGTATTTGGCTTTGTTCCCACACTTGTGGAGACAAACATTATACTGAAATCTTGTTGGATAGGTTTGAGTGCTTTTGGATGTATCTCTCTTTTCCTGTTAAGCTTATCATAAGCACCTGTAGCTATGTGCTGATGCATGGAAGGTGGGGTTTTCCTCTAATAATGGAAAGAGTTAAGTTCCCCTCTTCATTTGTTACTCTCTCATTACAGTTTAACATACCTGCTGCTCTTAGGCTCTCCATGGACCCTCTATATAAGGCTTTATTTCCATGATGGCAATCACTGACAGCAATATGTCAATAATTAATCAGAATTAAAATTTCAATTTGTATCGTTGCATTGCTGACCTATTAGTCCCTTGGATCTTTGCTGAAACTCAATACCCAGCCAGGCAAAGTCTCATGACATACCTATCTCAGACACAGCTGGAAATAACTTCCTATGAGTGTGAGTGCCTTGCTTGAGTTCAATGACAGAAGGGGAAATGTATGCAGAATGTCCAGCTGAGACCCAGATGCCTGACATCCATGGGACTGTGATATTACATTTGGCATAGCATACCATTTTGTATTATTAGAAATGTGACGCTTATACCTTCCTCTAGCTACATGATCTTAATGAAAACAGAAGTGTTTCAAAAAACAGAGAAAACACATGCAATAAACTCCAGATATTTCAACTGTCAAGAATCTCCCTTGGGTTTACTTTCTATGTCTGAGACTCTCAGTGATATCAAAGTTAAGACACAATAAACATTGTAGCATTTTTACAAATGCATGCAAACCTCTTTGCTTTACAAGGCTTAGCCCTTCTGAGTCTGATTTTTCTATTGGCCCCATTTTGGTATTGTTTTAAATGAAAGAGTTTATTTTGTCTACTAAAAATGAACTCAAAATGCAAGAGTCTACATTCGCAGAGTATCCTCACTACATGGGATGATATAAGCCCATTAATTTTGTGGTTTTTACTGTTAAAAAATAAAAGAAGGGCAAGAGGTTACTCTGTCAGCTAACAACAGAAGGATATCTCATTTTTATCCCAGACTCCTAGTGTGTGTACCTTAGCAATCATGAGTATACAAATGAATTTTGTTGAATGGAGGAATAAGCTGTTGGATGAAAGAATAAGATGTACCAGTTGGAAAGGGAATAATAAAATTCTTTCTAAGTTAAATTTGGAGATGGGCATCAGGTAACAAAGCAGGCAAGTATTTTAGATACTTGCTGAACATTATCTAAAGAAATAATAGAGCAGGTATTAGGTATCAATTGTTAATGATTAGAAAATTTTCCTAAATACTAACAGGATAGTATATGGTCATATCTTAACCAACTATGATTTGTCTTGAATAGAATTATTTTTAGTAGAAATTAATTTACAATGATAAGAATACCTGTGTAAAATTATGTGGTTTTGAGAAAGCAGAGTGTATTTTCTAGGGAAGGATCACATATATAGATAATTTATTGCAATGTAATGAATTTAATTGAGAGTCAGAAAGTCTGGACTCTGGTCCTGGCTGTCACAGCTATATCTGTGACACTGGGTCAGTGACACCATTTTCCTGGAGCTTAGACTTATCACTTAAAATTTGAGGGAAACTTTCGAGTTGTATTCCTTGAGACCCTGGAGGTTCATTGGAAGAACCACTAGGACTACAACAGCTCTCCTTTCACATTTTATAATTAAGCTCTCAGGCAAGCTTTTGTTAGAGGACAGTGGACTCTGGTTGGAACTACCTGAGTAGCCTGGTTGTGTAAGTTTCTGCAGAACACTGAACCAGATATTCAGATTATTTATATAAGTCTTTACTCCATGACAGCAATCACTGGTTTTTTGAGAATCCATTTTTAGGCTTAACTTCAGAGTAATTTTTCAAAATATTTGAATAATGGTCTTACTGTAGCATAATCAACTGGATAATAGGCAGAACACTGACTGTTGTTGCCTGGGTGTGGGTTTCGAAAAGGAATAGGTATATGACTTCTCATTCTGTGGGAACCCAGAATAGTTTTTGCTATTTCTGCTGGGCATGCTGACCTGCTCAGTATGCAACTCAAGGAAGTATGAACTTAACATGCTCTTTGGGTCCTATGTGTAATTGCACCACACATCCATAGGTGAGACTCAGCTTGAGGTAGCAGGAAAAAAAACTCACTATCCCATTACTCACAAACCCCTATGAGATCGTGTAGAAATGAGATCTGAAGAAATTGCATTGTGGTCCTTCCAAAACTGTAAACTGTTGGCTTTATATAAATTGGTGATAGTATTACATGAGATACATGCTTACCTCATGGTTGAAGAAGCAGTAGATAGTCGCAACAAAGAATCCCTAAAGAGAAAAGCAAAAATACACTTGAAGTTCTTCATGTTTTCATGATGTCCTTTCATAAAACCAACACACACAGACTGTCTAGGGAGAAATATTCCACTATTTCAACAGCATGTCATGGTTTGATGAAACAGAAAGGCAGGGAAAAGAATGATCTACTCCTTCTCTTCAGTGCTATGCCACAAAAACATTTCCATTGGAAGTCTATTTTCTGCTCAGTGGTAGAGCATTTAGCTACAGTGTAGGAAAACAGGGACAAATCTTCAGCACCAAAAGTTTAAAAATCATTCTATCAGTAGAGAAACATATTTCTTGTAAAGATTCAGCAACTAGAAGGGTTCTAGTGAATTTGCTTATGTATTGCTCCATTTAACATGGAGAGTTTTGGTGAACATGCTGGTTATGGTAGATTTGGAAAGTCTTTTACTTTAAAAAATTAGATCATCAGAGAAATCTTTTGCAAGTCTGAGTATGAAGCTGTGGGCTGTGAATTGGTGCAAGAGTATCCCAAGTATATCTTTGAGAAACCCAGACTCAGTTGCCTTTGGGGCCTTGCTTAATCCTTGTAAGATGCCTTGTGCCGAGTTTTAAGTATGATCCCAATAGTTTAGGTTATTAAAGAAACACTTTATTTATTCTTTTTAACCTAATTAACTTTGGCCTTTTCCTTACATTAGGCCTTGGCAGTTGGGAAAAATTGCAGTGGATTTGAAATTTATAATTGAGAAGGAAAAATTCTGGTCTAGGATCCTGTGTTAGAACCTCTCCCTGAGAACGTGTTCATGCCAAGATGGACTCTCAAAATACCTAGAAATTTCCTTTATTAGAGTTTTTGATCTAGGCCAAAGCTTTGGAGTGAATGGAAGGAAGGAACGCATTCTCTTCTCCAGTTTGGCCAATTGTGTAGCCCACTCTGGTAGTTCACTCTGTGCTCTCCTACACGAGGAACATGAGAAACCCAGGTACAGTGTTCCCATACTGTACCTCTCAGGGATAGATTCTGACAATGAAAGGTAAAGGAGCAGAGGTATGGGCAGATCTGTATAAACGTGTTCCTCTCATCACTCCAAAGTCACATTGGTTTATGAAAGAAATTCTCGGCACCTACTTGATATGCGATCAGTTGCCTGTTGAATTGTAGGCTGTGAGTTTTAAGATCATAATCTTATGAAGAAGGTTACGGGTTTTAGTCAGATGGACCTACTAGGAGAACAAGCTACCAAGTAAACATGTAGTTGGTTTCCTTACCTGGAAATGAATCAGAGAGTGCATGACGTAATCATAGATCTTCCCAAGCACCTTGTGGGAAGGCCTCCAGGGGAACACGACAAACTGGACCCCCAGCAGGGGCACAAGGACCATGGTAGCCTTCACAGCCTTCAGGTACATGTAGGCTTCTGCCTCATGAGTTTGCCTCATCTTGGTCACAAGCACGCGGACGATGTTGAGCAGAAAGAAGAAATTGACCTGCAAAGATTCATATGAGCAAATAATTCGTTACTGTCATGTGAAATATCCTATCTGCCAGATCAATGACTAGAGAACTTCTAAAATACAAGAAGTTGGCATCTTTGAACCACAGGACTTTGTGGCTCTGAAGCTTAGTTTTAAAACTAAAGTTTTAAAATAATTTAATTGTAAGTGCTCAGAGTGAGTTTTTAAAACTTGGGATAGAAATGGCCATTGTGCAAGACATGTAAGACAAGAACAAGACTTTTGATGGGAATTGAATTCTATGGACCTGAGTCCTCAGCTGAAAAAGAGGGATAGAAGGACATGAGCACCAGCTCTCAGCCTTCTCTGTCTGTTGACTGTGGACAGGACGATGTGACAGCTGTCTCATACTCTGTTGTGCATTCTCTGTCATGACAGTCTGTCCCACCTCAAACCAGGAGCCAAATAAACTCTTAAGTTGCTCTTGTCACAGCAAACAAGAAAAGTTGCTAATACAACTGGAGAGACCGAGAAGCAGTCTGGATGGCAATCCAGGTTGCTTGGTTACTAACGGATGCCTCCTTAGTGCAAGAGCAAAACGTGAGCAGAAGGATTGGAGTCTGGTTTTA
>LZPO01036866.1:0-12089 GCA_001675575.1 Neotoma lepida | reverse complement strand
GGTGTGTGTGTGTGTGTGTGTGTGTGTGTGTGTGTGTGTGTGTGTGTGTGTATGTGTCCGTCCAAGGAGTCCAGAGGAAGGCATCAGATCCCCTAGAGCTAGTTATAGGCAGTTATGAGCTGCCTGAAGTTGGTGCTAGGAACTGATCCTGGGAAGAAAAATTTAATTAACTATTTAGCCATCTCTTTGTTCTCTATTCTTTGCCTTCTAAATTTTCCAATTAGTTCTTGCTTGAATTTAAAGAGGGTGTCTTGCTGAATGCATACTTTTGTGTTTAGAGAACTAAACTCACTAGCGACAGACTGTGAAAAACATCATTAGGAGAACAGCTCTGAGAGCTACATTCAGGAGAATGCACACTGGAGAGCTAATAGTGTTCAAACACTGGAATTGGGATTCATTTCTCTGTTGCCTCCAAGAGCCATACCAGCATTTGTATCAATGAGTGGAACTTGTAGGGGTGAATTTAATGAAAACCTATGTAAAATACTAAACCTTTTCCTACACATATATGTAATACTGTGTTTTAAAAGACAGGCTTCTTCCTAGTGCTTAGAACCTGTTACTTAATACTTATTGTGTCTCTACAGCAGCCTTGCAAAGTAACTACTCTTACCCATATTATAAAGACTGTTGCCAGTAAACTTGCCCAAGTTGATGGAGCATAAAAATGTGAGTCATATTTCAAATATAATACACTTCTTCATTAGTTAATGGAAAAAGCAACTGTTTATGTTTAGATGAATCTCAAATAAAAATTTGGCAAGTCAATCTACATTGCCAAATATTTTCAAAAATGTTTCTTCATTAAATCTGTAAAATAATTATGAACAATTAAAATTAACATCGATTATGCCAATTTTTGCTGATGACTTTGGAGTCAAGTATAAGACAGAATTGGCCATGCACCAGTCTGTAGAAAGCGACATCCATAGACTTCAAAAGGTAGTTGATGACACCAGCATCACAAAGCTGCAGCTGGAGAAAGATATTGGAGCCCTCAAGAAAGAACTGCTGTTCTTAAAGAAGAATCATGAGGAGGAAGTCAAAGGAGTAGAAACCCAGATTGCCAGTTCCAAATTGACCATGGGAAGCGGATGCCTCCCAAATCTCAGGACATCAGCAAGATCATGGCAAACATCCAGGCCCAGTATGAGGAGTTGGGTCAGAAGAGCCACGAGGAATTGGACAAGTACTGGTGCCAACTGATTGAGGAGAGGTGCCAACTGATTGAGGAGAGTACCATAGTAGTCACCACCTAGTCTGCTGAAATCAAAGACACTGAGACCATGTTCTTGGGGCTGAGACACACCTTCCAGCCCATGGACATTGACCTGAACTTCATGAAAAGTCAGAAGGTCAATTTGGAGAACAGCCTTAGGGACATGGGGGCCTGATACAACATTCAAATGGAACATCTTAGTGGAGTCCTTTTCCACCTGGAGTCAGAGCTGGCACAAACCTGGGCAGAAAGGCAGTGGCAGACCCAGGAATGCAAAACCTTGCTGAATATCAAAGTCAAGCTTGAGGCTGAGATTGCCACCTACCACCACTTGCTGGAAGATGGGAAAGACTTGATGCCCTGGGCTGTAGCAAGTTCATTGTGGATGGCAAAGTAGTGCCCCATACCAGTGACACCAGAGTTTTGAGGTACTGAGGCTAAAAAGGAAGGTACTCCCTGGGACTAAGGGACCAATAAAAGTTGAGAGGTCACTAGATAAAATAATAATGATCATGATAATAACAAATTAATTAACCAAATTAACAAGCCATAAAAGCAAGTATATTTCTAGAGACCCAAACCTTGTAATGACTTCTGTTGAAGCCTCTAGACAGAAAATACTTATAAGAAGAAGGAGTATATTTTATTGAATAAGACATGGGTTCATTAGTAAAAAGAAATTGTTACTTTAAATCGTAGCTAATACTTCTCTTGGCTGCAGTAAAAAGTTATAAGTTGATAAGTCATACCAAAATTATGTAATGATTTGAGTCATATTTGTGTTTCATTATGTTCTGCATTCTGTTACTTTTTTATAATTGAGCATTTGAATCATGGAGAATGAAAATGTCATATTATACAACGCTGGCTCATAAGAATAGACATCTTGAGGCTACACTAGTTAAAATATTGATATTTTGTATGTATACATAGATGAAGATGGACTTTATATTTTCAACAACTGATGGATTTGTGTTAACTTTTCCCATTAACTCACAATGCTGGTTTTCTTTTCTCTGAACTTACTGGGAGAGATTTTTCTTCCCCCTCTGAGGGCATTATAAATTTCTCCAGATTTTGTATTGATCTTTTCTTTTTATATACTCTGAAAGACTATTAGTTATTAAATTATTTCTGTCATTTCAATTTTGTGAATGATTATAAGGAGATTTTTCTCCATTGTGAGTATTAATCACCATCACAGACAATCTCTTAGTTTCCTGCTACTATTCTATTTCCATTACCAAAGCATTCAAGGCAATCAAATTTAAAGGAGGAAATGTTTATTTTTTGCTTGTATTTTATTATATTTTTGGTAAGCATGGTTATTTCTGTGTCTTTGGTCTGTATTTGGTAGGAATGGTTATTTCTGATGCTGTGGTAAGGCAGAAGAGTATCTTGGTTGGGGAGTGGATGGTAAATCAAAAGTGCTCATCTCATGTTGGTTGGGAAGCAAGAAGAAAAGAAACAGGACCAGAGTCCAGCTTTCCTCTGTCAGGGTATGCTCTGTGACCTAGCAATCCATTAGCCCCACCTGTCACAGTGTCAGTTGCATGCAGTAGTACCAAGCTGCAGACTGATCCTTTAATTCTTAGGGCTTTGGGGAATGTTTAAGATCAAAACTACAGCACTACTACTCCAGGCCCCTAAAGCTCTTACCTACACCCCCATGCAAAATGTGTTCTGTCTGTAATAATCCAAAATGTTTAACCATTCAAGCATTGCTCAAAAGTCCATGTCAAAATCCTCCTACTTTCAAGTAAAACTCAGCCATGCATACTTGTAAAAAATAAAAAAATAAGTTATAACTCCAGAATATAATCATAAACATTCTCATATGAAAAACAAAGAATGAAAAAATAAGGAGGGATGAGACTGATACAAATCATATCAATTTTCATATAGACAGATGATTTTTCTCAATTTTATATGATGTGAATAAAAGCAAAATGAATCATATTTTCAAGAGAGAAATGTACAAACTATACTCTAAGTTTCATAAATATACTCATTAGCATGTAAATCAGTTCATGGATCTAAAATGAGTAAGTTATGTTGCTAAAAAAGGTTTTTTATCCTGTATTTTTTTATCCTGTATTTTTTTAAAATGTTGGCTAATTCAGAAATTGTAGATTTTCTTTTGAAACTTTAATAATCATTTCTATATGATAATTTCTAGGCTAATATTAAGTTTTAATGTAAAGAATTGAAATGTTAAATAACCTGTTTTCCATCATTTTAGGTTATGGTATTTGTACATGCTCGCAATGCCACTGTAAGGACAGCCATCTCTCTAATAGAAAGAGCAAAAAATAGTGGCCAGATTTCCTACTTTCTGCCTATCCAAGGACCAGAGTATGGACATGCATTAAAACAGGTGAGTACCAGTGACCTGAAGAACACAGGAACTAATGCATATGATGTGCCTGCTACATGGGTCTTGATGGATGATCTACAGTTGTAGATTGTGAGAAGTTAATTTTACATACTTATTAACTTTTGTGACTTAATCTTTTTAAATATTTTATAAGTTAACATGCAGAGTAAAGGGTTTCACTGGAATATTTTCGTACATGTTCTTTGTTCTTTTTCATCCCCTTCAACTAAAGACTTTTTTTTAAGACAGGGTCTCACTTACTGATCTAAAGGGTCTGAATGAATGATAAAGCCACTTATCATTTCTGTGCACAGATATAACTGAAGTATTTATTTCTACCTTTTAAAATGCAGCTAAGATATAAAATGCATTTGCATTCATAAAATAAGTTAACATCTAAAGGGTTTATTATTTTTAAAATTGATAAATTGGAATTTTTTAACTTAGTTTTAACTTCTAAAGTTAATATTTCCAAATATAGGCTAACTAAACAAAAGATCTTTAAGAATATAAAAGGATCCTGAGAACAATGTCTTACTGCTCCTTGTATGTGCAAAGGACTTTCAAATTGTTGAGTCACCTGCATCGTTGTTAGGAAAACAAAGTTTTGGGCTTCCAGATCAGAATATGCATAGCACCCCGATTCTTGGGTGATTTTTTGCTCATTACAGTTTAAAAAATTCGCTGCCACTACTCAAAGGGAATCTCACCAACCCGTGGCAGGTATGCTGCAGGACTCCTCATATCATTACCATCTTTAATGTCTCCTGAGGTAAGAAGGTGGGGAAAGTAAAGTAAAATGTTCCAAAAGTGAAGAGTGAGTGGTTCTAGCTATACAGTTTAAAGTTTCTGCTGGGCCAGGGCTTGTCCCAAGAGTTACAGAGGATGCCTAGAGAAAAACACACAGCACAGGAAGCTCCAGGACTCCATTCCTAGACTCTTAGACTTCTCATCATTTCTGAGACTTGATTTCTCTTCAGTTAGATTCAGTGAAGCTACTATAGGCCTTGCCCATCCCAATGGCTTTCTGTGATGTGTTAAATTATTTTAGAAACTGTACTATTTTCAGAAATGTACATGAACAACTAAATATAGAATGAGAGGATAATAAACAATATAGATCCAATTAACCCTGCATGTTACTGTCTTATTGCTATCCCCACAAAGAGACTACTTCAGGAAAACTCAGCTTTTGTAAAATAGAATATACAGCATAATGTTATATAGCATAAATATTGGATACAAAACAAATGTCTACACAAATGGAATATTTGAGTATATTTTTCCAGGTATGTCACAAAATGCCATCTAGACAGCATGGAGTGAAAAACTAAATAAATAAATAAATGGCCCCAGGCTTATTTTAAGATTGTTGTCACTGGATGTGAACCAGTAAAAGGAAATGTACCGAGTATGTAATGATGAAGATAAAGAAGTGAGTGACCTTTAGATGTTTCCTCATTCCTCACAGAGACCTGATTGATGCACCTGGTGGTGACCACTGCAGTTGCTCATTAGACCTACCTAGCTGCAGTAGGAGGTGCTGAGTCAACACTCCAGATCTCCTTCCTACCTGGAGAGAATTCTTACTGCAGTTACATGCTTCCTGTGCCATCAGTGTCCTAACTAAACTGAGGTTCGTCACAGGATTCTACATTGATAGCAACCAGGTCTGGTTATTCCAGTGCAGGCAATTCACATGTGGGCCTCAGCAGAAGCAGGCAGTCATCCTGCATTACAATTGGACTGTTCTGTTAGCTCTGAGTGCCTACTTTTCAATGTTACAGAAGTGCAGCAGGTCAAGAGGCCTCTCTCTTATTTTGGCTTCTGAAAGAACTGTTATCTCTTAGCAAATATTCTAGTCTGTCATTCATAAGAGATACTTTAGGAAATTTAATAATGCTATCTCACCTCTAAAAAGAAAGCAATGTAATTCAAGTCTAGTCTATTCATTACTTGGCATCTCTGTGACCAGATGCCTAATAGAAATAACTTGTGAGAGGGAAGATACATTTCAGCTCAGTTTCAAGGAGTTGCAGCCCATCATACTAGGAAAGGCATCACAGAGTTCAGGGCAACAGTAGTGTATAGCAGAAATTCTTCACAGGGCAGTGGCCTGAACTAGGGGCCAAGCTATTGATCTTAAAAGGTCCAGCCACAATGACTGGCTCCAACCAGGCACAAGACTCCACCTCTTTAAGGCTCCATCCTCTTCAGTAGTGTCAACAGATTGTGTNCAAGCACTCTGAACATGGTGACCTTTGGTAGGCTAACTATACTACACAAAGATAAATAAGAGTGCATCCTCATTGAAACATGAAGAAGATAGTCTTTTGTTAGATGTCTTTATTTTGATTGGGACTCTTAAAATGTACAGGTTGTCATGTATTTTATTGGCCACTAGATGGTGCAGTTTACTAATTTATTATATTCAACTAATTGAAGTTGAATATTTATAAAGTAATACTTTAGTTGATTGCATAGAAATTTAAAAAAATTAAGTGACCCAAGATTCAGAAGTTTGGCAAGGTCTGGACCAGAAACCCAGCCCGCTGAACTCCCATTCCCTGCCATATTCATATGTGTGAAAAAATAGTCAAAAACAAGCTACTATTGATAATGAGATTTTTTCCAAAACAGTAATAAATAAATACATGATATAATACCCTTAAAGAAGGCTTTATTATTGAACAACTTTTAAAATGATTACACTGACATCTTCAATTGTATAGAAATATTTCTTTAGTGAGTCTCTTCAGTGAGTTTATAAAGAAATTTGTTGTAAAACTTACACAGATCCTAAGAACAGATGCCAACAGGGAATTTAGTCCATTCAAAAGTAATTGTAAGGTTGTGGAGAGATGTGGTCAATATCTTCCATCAAAGATCAACATGAACACAGCTGTAGGTGAACACTGTTGGGTTTCTGCATTTGCTGAATGTAGAAGACTAAGGGGAATCAGAAGCCATCTCAGTAATATCTTCCACNTAGCAGGTCTAGAATGGGAAGTGTGAATGTAGGAGACATTCTTCAGAAGAGACTCAGAAAATATTGACCAGTGTGGCTGTGTCAGCAGTTAAGGGAGGTCTTAGGGTGAAATTCGGTGCAGCCTTGGATTTTGACAACTCCAGATTTACTCTTAAAGAGGTGAGTTACAGATGTGCTTAATTTTAGTCAAATATTTTTGGAAGTTTACAAAAAAAACTGTAGAAGATTTTAATTGATTACAAGAAGGTACAGCTGGCTCAGATGTTTGTGTCATCCCTTTAAGATATTGCATCATGTTCTGCCAACTTGTAAGATAAAACAAAATGATTTTTATGTGAGGCACCATTACCAAGTTAAGAAACTTCAAAACAATGTTTGCTTTCTTTGATAAACTTATTTAACATACCCGACAAATAGCAATTGCTTTTAATGCTAAGTATTATCCTTTTATGTTTTTAATGTTTAGGTGCAAAAGTCAAGAAATAAGCAAGTGCGAGAATTATTCTCTGAAGGCTTTAGCATTCATCATGCAGGGATGCTTCGGCAAGATAGGAATTTGGTTGAAAACCTGTTTTCAAATGGGCATATCAAAGTCCTAGTCTGTACGGCCACATTAGCCTGGGGTGTCAATCTTCCTGCGCATGCCGTTATTATTAAGGTAGGAGCTTACCTCCCTTTGCACATGGATTTGTGTGCCTGTTAAAGCAAGCCTCTGAATTGATGTATTTAGAAAAATGTTGTGATTTGTCTGTTTCGTTGACCATGAATGCTGTTTTAGCGAGAATTATTTTCTCCAGTAAAAGTCTAGTTTATATTACAGAATTTAGCTCTATCCAAGCTGATAAAGGGATTATTTAAAGTACACTTTTGAGATCTTTCCATATTTGCCCAATTTCAGGTTCCTGCTCTTCAGGATTATATGTGTGTGCTTATGTAAATTTTATTAACTTTTCCTCATCTAGGGAACACAAATATATGCTGCCAAAAGAGGCTCCTTTGTTGACCTTGGAATTTTAGATGTCATGCAGATATTTGGCCGAGCTGGACGACCACAATTTGACAAATTTGGGGAAGGAATCATTATAACAACACATGATAAACTCAGCCATTACCTCACTTTACTTACTCAACAAAACCCAATTGAGAGTCAGTTTCTGGAAAGCCTTGCAGATAACCTAAATGCAGAGGTAAGAACTTAGGAGTAAAAGATTTGGGAAAATTGAATTGGTTGTTTACTTGTAATATCAGGAATATAGTATGTGTCAAGAGACAAAATAGGGGCTGGAGAGATGGCTCTGTTGTTCATGCTGCTTACTGCACTTGGAGAAGACCTGGGTTTGGTTCCCAGAACCCATATCAGGCAGCTCCTAACTACCTTGAAAGGCCAGCCTCAAGGAATCAAACACCCTTTTCTGGCCATTACTAGTATCTGTTTGCACGTGCACAAAACCATGCACAATGCATATACCCATATACACACACACAGACACATAAACACAGTTAAATTACATCTTTAAAATAGAGAAAATAATAGGCTAAATATCAAAATGTTCATTAATCCATGGAAATGTAAGTGTCGACATGACTGACAAGAACTTGTTGCTGACTATGAGATTTGCGCTAGATCTGAATTTCCAAGCTAACCTATGCAGGTTAGGGAAACAAATAGCAATACTAGATATGTATATTTATATTTTGCTTTTCTAATAAAATTTTATAAGATTTATAAGCTATCTTATTAGATCATTTGATAGCTTTGTTATTTAAATTTTATATAAATTATATAAGACTGTAATTTGAGCTTGAGTATCTTAATTTGCTTTGCATTTGTGTTTGTGCAACTTGTGTACTCAAACCTAATTAATCTCAGCAGCCTGGATATCTAACAAATTAGCTGGCAAAGAATAGAAACATTTTTAACAATTTAGAATATATATGTCAAACATTAACTGTGTTTTCTTGGCATTTTTAACTCTTGCTGTGATATTCAGCACTTTCCTATGCCAGTTTCCTTTCTTAGCCTGAAGTTGTCTTAATTATTTCAGCAGCTAATATGTAAACATGAACTAAACAAAGGAAATACTCATAGTCACAATGTATGTTAGTCTTATACCACATACTTACGAACAGCTTATAGAAATATCTGTCACATCCTGCTCCTGTTCTTTATGTTTCCTCTCTAGAGGATGAAAAGCAAACTCACTTAATTCTCTCTGTTAAGAATAGTGGTCATGGTCAAAGGTGGATCAAAACCCCACAGTGCAGTGGCGCCCAAAGAGGCGCAAGTGTTGCAGAAGGGTTCAGAAGGAGAAAATACATTAGGTGCCAGGCTTCCACAAAAAAAAACTTTGTCTGTGAAAGCTCTATCAGAGGTCAGAAAGATAGCTAAATTTGGTTAGGTATGATTGGAGATTAGAAAAAAAGGTATGAGGCTCAGGGAGATGGCCCATGGGTGAAGATACTTGGCCCAAAGCCTAGGACCTGAGTTTGTTTTTCAGGACCCACATGGTAGAGGGAAATAACCAACTACCTCACATTGTCTTCTGACCTCCACGTGTGTTTTGTGGCACACATTTTGCATGCAGATACACCCTAATAAGTATTTTTAAGTGAAATGGGGAGGATAGTGAAAGGTGCTAGTTTCTCTTAACGAAATTACAAGATACTAGAAAGGCTAGGAGATAAATTTTGACTCCAAATACAATTTATAATAGCTCAATTTCTGTCCTTGTTGTTGACTATGATTGAATAGTTTAAATAACTAGGTGTAAATAACTTGGATGCCTCATGAGCATTCTCTTACTTTCTCATTCATCATGCCCAGGAATATCCTCAGATATCTGCAACACCTCAAGATCACTAGGTTGATTTTTAGAAATAGTATTCAAACACAGGTCCATTAAATTCTAAATCTAGTCTATTTGGGAGAACTTAGATTTCAGGCATCTTAGATAAAATGTAGTGAGTTAAAATGAATATGTTTCCTTGTGTTCATACTCTGTTTTCTTCCATGGTCTAGACTAAACATTTTAGAAAATGTCAGCAATAGTTTTTCTGATTTTTACAGTGCAAACAAGATTGTTGTGCTGGCTGGTTTTTGTGTCAACTTGACATAGGCTAGAGAGTTGGTTTGGAAGAGGGACTCTAAATTGAGAAACTGACTCCACCAAATTGGCCTGTGAGTAAGCCTGTGGTGTGTGTTCTTGATGGACGATTGTTGTGCGAAGCACAGCTCACTGTGAGTGGTGCCATTCCTAGGTTGATGGTCTTGAGCACTGTAAGAAAGCAGACTGAATATGGCATGAGGAACAAGCCAGTAAATAGCAGTCCTGGCCTCTATATCAGCTCTTGCCTCCAGGCTCCTGCCCTGAGTTCCTGACCTGACTTCCCTGGATGATGGACTACAAGCTTAAGACTTCGTTGCTATTGGTTATGGTATTTTATCACAGTAGTAGCAACCCCAATGAAGACAGATATAGCTTTATCTTAAAGTTTGTGGAGACTAAATTTCAGTCAATTTATAACTAGTATCGTACACCACTTTTTAAGTAGTGAACCCACATGCTGTTGTAAGTATACAGAAGATATAAACTGAGTCAAACACTGTTCTTATCCTTTAGAATAATAGAATAATAGAATAATAATAATAGTATCAGTGAAACTAGCTATATACTGAGAATTAAAATAAAAAAGACTCCATATATTTATCAGTAACTACTTACTACATATGCCATTTTTAGAAATGTCACAAAACTATGAGCATAATTCCATTTATGTTAAGGGCATCCATACTTTGAAATTTTTAACCTTTATAATAAGGTATAGTCACTGCTAAATTTTTTTTAACCTTGGTCTACTGAAGTACATTCGTGTCAAATTTCCTGATAATAATACAACTTGAATGTGAAATTAAATTTGATAAAACTGGAAATCAAATATGAATCAACTTATAGCATGAATTTGTGCTGTATTATTAAGGTCATGGATTTGTGTTCACCACATCTTTGTTAAGACTTGGAACTGGCAATGGTTAATGAAAAGAAAGATCAAGTTAAATGAGAAAAATAAGGTATTCTACTCATGGCTTGGACTTTATGAATATAATTTTAACTAATTATATAAATATATTAAATATAATTTTAAAGCAAATGTTTTATGCACATATTTGCTCATTGGCACCTAATGAGGTGGCTCATATTCCTAAAGCTGAAAGGTAGCAAGTGCATTCTCTTTATAACGCCACTCGAGTTTGCATTGAAAGAAAAGCAAGTTTATTAATATGTTTTCAGAAGACATCACCATGCTTCTACTCTGTTCTAGTAAACCATTCTTTAAATCTAGGATAATTTTCCTATATTCTAGCACTTATTCTTCAGAAGAATTCCATCCATGCAGAATATTGTACAGATACCCACTTATGTATAAAGGCCTCCCAGTATAACCATGCTTTTCAGTCTTCAGAAAGGCATTCCTCTGCCCTCATCACCTTCAATGTCCAGTTTTTCCTTTTTTAGTTTCTTGGTTAAATTTTTTATTTATAAAATAGTACTCTTACTGATTTGTGAAAAAATATATTAAATGCCTATTCCACTTTGATATGTAGCACATAGCACAATTGATTTACTGATTTTTTTGATAGTCCTTTGTTACTCAACCCTAAAATCTTACTTCTAGCCTTGAAAGAAGTGAGTGATAGGACAAATTTGCTTATTTAGATTTTACATGGTTTTGACCAATTTTCAAAACATAGGTATTACAAATAATCATAATATCCTTATATATTAAACTTTAATATATGGATTAGATATGAAGTGTTACTTAAGTCATATCTAATTTCCAAATGTGATAAATTATATTTTATTTAATGGATTTTATAGTGTTATTGCATTATATACTTGTAACATTTTTATCATTCATACATCCAATATTTGAAAACCATTTCTGAATGTGAGTCCACTATAAGACATGGCTTGTTGGGTTTATAATAGCTATCCCAGTGGTTATATGTTCCAGTCTCATGCAGAGAGACCTTCACGTGGCCAAGGACCATGTTTTTGTGCACCTATCCTTGTACAGAGTGTACAGGTTTACTGCTAACTTCTAAGATGAATGGATAAATTCCAAAGATACACTGTGAAAAAGCTGTCACCAGGTGGCCATTTATAGTTAAAAGGAATTTTTTGTTTCTGTCATAAGGTGGCGATAAAAGACTAGCCTCAAAATACAATGTATCATGAAATAAACATGTATTTTTCTGTTTAATGTCTTTCCTTTATGTGGATGATTAGAAGATTTGCTTTACTTAAGCAAATGAGTGATGTGCCTAGCTCCACTTTTCTTTTCATCATATCAGGCAGCAACAGCAGGTTTACCAATCAAGCTTATTTTATGTTTTATAAAATCTTCATTTCTTTTATTTTAAAATAATGGTATATAATCTTAAGGAAAACGGGTCATACTTCATATGACATTACACACATACACACACACACACACACACA
>LZPO01036864.1:0-12114 GCA_001675575.1 Neotoma lepida | reverse complement strand
TTGAAGTGCTTTGTGGAGCAAGTGGTCAGTAGTAAGAGGACTCATTCTTTCTGGGCACGTCTCTATTAAATATAGTGCTTTTTTCATAATTGTTAACTTTTTACAGNAATCTATGTATGTATAGATTATGTGTCACAATCATTGTGGAGCTGTGTGTGGTGATAAGTTGAGAGGTGGAGGGAAAGGACCAATCTGTAATACATGATTCAGGAAAGGGACCTCACTGTTGACATTTCTCATAATCACCTTAACAATAATCATTTTTAGTGCTCTTGTGTTCTGATTATCCTGGTAGAGACCCAATTTATTCTTCTTGCTCCAGTAAATTCTTAAGTGTAAATTTTTCATTTTTATAATGTTCTTGTTTAGGTGGCAAATTATATGAAGACTTTATTCAGAGGATAATTTAATGGAGGGAATGGAGTTTAGCTGTAGGTCAAAGCTAGAAAATTATTTTTAACTTATTTATTAGCTTTAAACAAAGGAAGCTTCAGAGAGGCTGGCTTGAGATTTCAAGGCTGTGTTTTAGCTCAGCAGAGGTGATGAAAAGTGTCTTCCATGAGAGGAGTAGAGATGAATATATGAATTATTCCAATTATCTAACTCAGACAGGACTTTATAGATTGCTTATTGTACTTTTACAGTGTACACAATTCACAAATGGTCATTTGATATCCAAATCCCAGATCGATGGAGTAGCATTATTCATAGTCACATGAAGATTAATCTACAGGTTCCATAATCAAACCACTCAACTTATATACAACTACACTCTTTATTTATGTTTATTTCCATCACATATAGTGTCTGTTCATTGTTCACCTATTCAGAATTCACAAACTACCATCTATTTGTTTATCCATCCATAGATTATCTTTGTGTCTATCATCTATATATCTAACTATCTACATAGTCATCTATTATATATCTAATCAACATATCATATATCTAACTTCCATTATCTGCCTATCAGATAATTTTCTTTCTATCGTTCAATTTCTATTTCTAGTGCTTTAAATAATCTTTATCCATCACTTCTTCCATTTTCCTGTCCAGATGATCACTACAGCTTCTCCCTTTTTATACCATCTTCCTACATGTATCAAAAACATAGCCCCTATTACATGGGCCCAATTCAGGTCTGTTTGAATCAAATGAAATAGATTGAATGGAAACAGGTATCATAACCATCTCTCATATGGATCATTGACAAGACTTTTCAGACTAATCACTTACTATGCAATTGTATGCTTCACCCAACCTGTCCCTAGAAAGTCTTATTCACTTGCTAGACAAAAATATTACAGAGCGCTTTGAATGTAGATCAATATTCTCTGAATGTGGTCCTATACNAGCCACATCAGCCTCTTTTGAGAAATGCAGTTTCTCAGATACCACCAGATTTCTCCAGGTTCACATGTGAGGACCCCATAAATGTGCATTTAACAGTGTGACCACATGTTCCTCAGACACACTGCAACTGGCAACAGCTTCTCTGGAGGCTGAGTTATTTCCTGCTATAGCTCGACTCAAATCACTCTTTAAGTATCTCTGGAGGCATGACAATTCTCTTACTCTTTTTTTTTTCTTACCATGGCTCTTATCTCTTGCTTTTTCTTCAGCACACCATGTTTTTGGCCATGCATTTCATATGCTTGGGATGACCTTTTCCTTTGAACTATATCCATGACTACCCATTATGGTCAAGCATATTAATGTATTCTCTAATTGTGAAGATCAAACCTCATCCTGACCCTAACCAGCCCCTCCATTTCACTAGAGTTAATGACTCCCTCGCTCTCCTCTGTACTTTTGTAGCTCTCGCCATGCGTTTCCATTACACTCTCTCTCATTATGCATTTCTAGTTTTACATCTGTCATCCTCTGCTGGAATACCTTTTATAATAGAGCAGAGACACTATCTTAGTAGATGCAAGAATTAGTGAATCAAGAGACTAGTAACCTTAATGCTGGCTCTGATGTTGCCATTTCTCATATTTGAGGGAAACCTACTTTGATAATTTCTTTCAAGGATTTCACAGAAGCCAATGTACTTCTCTTTCTTAAGTATCTTCTCTCTACTATTGTTTTATAGCAAGCATATAGAAAGAAGGGTTTCAGAAAGGGGTGACCTAGCTTTGTCACCAATAGCTTAACCACCAGCAGAAGGAATCACCATTACTGATACATGCATAGTGTGTTCAAATTTTGGCAAAACATCCTGTACCTTATTGCTAACAAACGTTCTAAACCAAAGTGCAGAAGTAATCCCATGTGTTTATGGTGGAAGGAAAGGACAAGTGTGAAGGAAGTTAAGTGGGTAGAAGAGAAGATGGCTTGCAAGAGGTTGGAGGGTTGGGAGAGAGCCAGTTTTCATGAACATCACAGACCCTGGAGAAGGAATGGAGTTGAAGAGCAAAGAGGAGAAAGGAATATGGACTTATTTATTAAGTTTACAAAGGGTAACTTCACAGAGAGATTATTTATAGAGCACACCATCCTTGCTGCTTATGTGACAACATCAGCTTAAGGGAGAAAGGACTAATTTGGCTTACAATTTTAGGTTATATTTTATCACTGTAGGGATGTCAAGGCAGGGACTTGAAGCAGCTAGTTTTGTCTACCAGATGTACAAGAGCAATGAAAGAGGAGTACATGTGTACTTCTACTCAGTTTGATTTCTCCATTTTTATACAGCTTATGACCTAAACCCAAGGGGTGGTCTTGCTGACTTCTGGGTTGAATCTTCCCACATCAGTTAATATAATCAAGATAATCACTACGGATGCTATGGAAGGTCAACATTATCTATGTAATCCTTATTGAGACTCTGTTCTCAGATAATGTTATATTGTATCAGGTCGACAATAAAAACTAGCCATCGAACAAGTAAACCCATTGTAAGTGATTGCTAGGTAGAGAAATTGTTCCTTGTGTTCCATTTCATCTTGAAAATTCTTTACAAAATAAAAACAAAACCAAAATCTTTTTCTACATCAAAACAAAAAACTGTACTTGAATCTAATTTCAACCACCATTTCATGAATTAAAAGATTCAGCCCTTTTTCTTTTATTTTAATCATTTATCTGCATCTACTTTTTTCTGAACTATATCTTTATGGCCTTTGTCCAGTTGTCAGCTAGGGGCAAGTATTTGAATGCATATGTATATTGTATAGTTTTAGGACTTCTGTTTGGACTATATTAAATAAATATTTTGTTTATGTTTCTTGTTAGCTCTCTTGTATCTACTCCTTTTTAAGTCTTAATTTTATTTCTTTTGCTATGCAACTTTGAATAATGTTGAAATATTCTTTTTTGGTATGGCTATTATTGTGCACTTCTTATATTGATATTTATGATCTAGGACTACTCAGATTGTAAATCACTTACTTACATTGATAATTTCAGATCATAAATTATGTCTGCAGGTAGAGCTCCAAGCTATCTTCCTAACCTGAAGATTGAAAGACTTGCTTTTGTAGTTTGCACAGACCTGGTGCTATACAGTCTATGTTTGGCCTCTTTCATCTTTCAACACCAGTGGAGGAAGCACACACACCCAGGGGAGCAGCAAGTGAAGCAGCATTCTTAGCCTGAGGTCATTGGTGACAACGGTGCTCCTAGGAGATCCAAGCCTGGTCCTTGCAGGAAAGGATACATACTCCTCACCTTCCATGTTGGGAGCAGAGAGTCTCACAGGCTGGTTCTGTGGAGTGAATGTGGCTACAGTTTGCCCTACCTCCCTTTCTTCTTGCTAGCTTTCTAAGCCTTTGTGGCTAGCTTCTATTTTGTTGTCATTGTCATTTTGACCGACAAATAATTGCCCTGATCAGTATGATTATCTAAACTCTTTTAGAATATATACTGATATTTCCTTTCTTGATTTTTTTAAAGTTTGTAGACTTGATTTCTAGTGTTTAAAGTTTAGAGTGGTTTGGAGTTTACTTGGAAGCAAGAAATGTGATAAATTTATCCTCCTCTTATTCCTGTTAGCAACACCAAATACTGGAACATATCCCTTATTGGATATCCCAACACAAATAAAACATGTATGGGTGTACTCATTTGTTTTATTAATTGCTATGTGTAATTCTGCAAAACTTATGCAAATTTTAATAAAGATTTCTAACACATTTTAAAAGGGTTAATCATATATNTTTCTTTCTCATCATTTATAATTCATCATGTTCTTATCAGATGATTTTTTTATATAAAAATTAGGGCCATGATGATAAATCCTTTATGAAACCACATAGTTATGTCTATTTAATGATATTTCCCCTCACAGACCACAATAATGATGATTTGAAAAGCAGACATTTCTCTGTGTAACAATTCTACTGATAGCTAGACAAGCCTTTCTCTAGTCTTCAATTTAAGAGCTAGAGAAAATCTCATATTGTTCTGGAAATAATGCTTTTCTCCCTTTCTCTACCATCCCCCCTACCTCATTATAACAATGCATGCACAGGGTTTTAAAAATTATGTGTGTTGTAATACATCACTGTCATTCTGCTTGATGCTCTTAAAGCCCCCTGCTTTGCCAGTGGGAGTCCCTGGAAGCCAGCTCCTGTGTCCTTTTGGCATGACTCCATTAATCTTTAAACATAGCCCCTATAAATCCTTCTGCCTGAATTTCTACTATGGGTGGGAAGCTGAATCGCATATAATTGAATTACAGAACGAAATAAAATGCAACTGCTCCCCCTGTCACTACATGTATAACAGTTCACACAACACTTGGTGCAGGCCATTTAAGAACATTTGATGCTCTCATGTCAGAATAATGTCAGGATATCTTGATATTGTATTATTTCTAAATTTACAAGGATCTAATATATCCTGAACACACAATGATGTCAGTAACTATTCATCTGAAAGAATTTTAAGATAATCAGAGCTCCCTTGTCTTGTGTGGGGGAGAAATCCTGTCTGGGGAAAGCAAGAGTATATTCTTGAGAAGCCTCAGCTGGATAAACTGAGAACTATAATCTGTTTTTACACATGATGCACAAGTCTATTTTATAGAGCTGACCTTAGGTTACACAAGTCTTAATAAAAATGTTGGCTCCATACCAAAACTTTGATTATTGTTTTAAATCAACTTTAAATGGTAACCAAATAATATATATCATAATTTAAAGACCTGTTCATACAGATACTCATAACTGCTCAAACTACTGAGAAGAAGTGATTGTGAGTGTTGAGTTGTAGACAGGACATCTGTGAAAATTCTTCACTCAGGGAATATTATAGAAGATGGGGCTGAAAGAATATAAGAGCCAGAGGATCAGGGTGAGGGTCATGTCATATCCAGAACTCAGGAAAGTAAAAGGGAACTATGGGAGAGCACAAAAGAGGACAATAGCAGGATACAAGTTGATATGAAAGGGAAAATGTGAAAAAAATGAGGGAGGGTTTTTAACTGGGGAAGATGGAAGGAGGTCAATACATAAGGACAGGAAAATANCATTGAAAGTCTCAGCAGGTTGTAAATATTTATACATTTATAGATATACATAACAATAGCCATTAAAGAAAATGACTTTAATAACAAATAATAATAATAATAATAACAACAAATAAATAGTTAATGTAATGACTTTAAGAGGGAGCAAGGGGAATTACATGAAGAGGTTTGAGGAAAAAAAGAAAAATGATATAATTATGTTTTTTTAAATTAAAAATATATTTAAACAAAAAATTTTAAAGTTGCTGGCTCAAGTTTCATAAAAGAAATCACTAAATGAATTTTTACTTGAGATTGGAACAGAATGTAACAATTTCTGAAATGGCTCTAAACCCTTCCTTTTATCATTTTATACTATCATCTATACTAAGTGGCATTCTCAGTGTTGATAATTATAAAAGATACCACTCAGCTCTGGAAAATATTGACAGTGCTTTGTTCTGCAGTATGTAACACTCAACCAAAATTTAATTCTTTATATAAATACCGACAATTCAATTCTTCTAATTTATATTTAAACTTGATTTCATTTTTAGTTGATAGTAAATTGATATTTGCCAAAGAATAAATTTCATTATTTGTTATCAGAAAAATAAACAGAAACACTGTTTATTCGAGGAAATGTAAGTAAAAGAGTCTATTCCCTACCTCATTCTTTCTACTTCCATTCCTGTGTCCAGGGCAATTTTGTTCATAATAATTCAGGAAGNCATTCTCATTTTTCTAAGAATGGGTTTAAAAGTCCTGCTTTAGCTGGGCATGGTAACACACGCCTTTAATCCCAGCACATGGGAAGCAGAGGCAGGTAGATTTCTGAGTTTGAGGCCAGCCTGGTGTACAGAGCAAGTTCCAGGACAACCAGAGCTACACAGAGAAACCCTGTCTTGAAAAGAGAAAAGAAAAGACCAACAAAAAGTTCAAAGTCCTGCTTTATCAGTTGTTGCCATAGCTGCTGGCCTTTTGTCTTGATAGAGAAGAGCACAATGTGACACACATCCTCCTTGTTCCTTTGCCCCACATAGCAATGTCACCAATTTCCATGTTCTCTGAGGGATTGATTTGTGACTGTATTAAGTTATGTATGTATTATGCAAGGCTGTATTAGTTCCATTAGGGCTGTTGTAGGAGAGTGCCACACCTTGTGTAGGTGTAAGTTTTCTCTGGTACTGCCAGGCCGCGCATTCTCTCCACCCAACCCCACAGTCCCTCAGCCACTTATAAAATAATCATTCAGAGGCTTAATATTAATTACCAATTGCATGGCCTGTGGCAGGCTTCTTGCTAGCTAGCTCTTATAACTTAACCCATTTTTATTAATCTATGTTTTGCCATGTGTTCTATGGCTTTACCAGTCTGCTGGCATGTTGCTCCTTGGGCAGCAGGCTGGCCTCTCCCCAGACTTTACCTTTCTCTTTCCTGTCTCTNTCCTTGGATTTCCTGCCTGCCTCTAAGTTGCCTTGCCATAGGCCAAAGCAGCTTATTTATTAACCAATGGGAACAACATATGATCACAGTGTACAGAAAGATATCCCCCAACATTGTGTAGTTTAAGCATTAAGTATGTATTGCCTGAGAATTCTGGAGACTGGAAGCCCAAGATCTAGGGTGTCAGAAAGGCTGGCTTCTGAGGGCTGTGAGATGGGGAGTCTGCCCAGGTCCCCTTGCTTGGCATGTAGACAGCTGTCTTTCTCCTTGGATTTTTCACATCACTTTGCTTCTATACACAAACTCCTCTGTCCCAGTCCCCACTTTTTATAAAGATACCAGCTATATTTCATTAAGACCTACCATAATGGCCCCTTCTAACTTAATTATCTTTATAAAGACTATCTACAAGTATCCATATTTTGAGGTCCTAAGAATTAGGACCCCAACATATATTTTGGTTAGGGCACAACTGAAACTCAAACAGTGATTATATTTTTATTTTCTATAACACCAACTATGTGGTTTAAATGAGAGATTTTTCGGGGCTAGAGAGATGGCTCAGAGGTTAAGAGCACTGACTGATCTTCCAGAGGTCCTGAGTTCAATTCTCAGCAACCACATGGTGGGTCACAGTCATCCATAATGATATCTGGTGCCCTCTTTGGGCATGTGGGCATGCATGCAGCCTGTACACATAATAAATAAATAAATTTAAAAATTGACATTTCATAAATACATTTTCATTATTATTATGACCATATAGAAGCTACTCATTGTAGAACTGTCTCTTGATCATGACCTTCTGGTCTCCAAACTCATGAGAGAATAAGTTTCAAGCATTTGACCTCCCTGGCCTGGTTGTATTTTGTGATGGCAGCCTAAGCAGCTGGATGGACTCTCTTCCTTTAGCTTTTTGTGTCTGGAAGGCTCTAACCCATAATTCCATGCTGAACACATTCTCTCAGTCTGTGACACAAACAGCATAGTTAGATTTCTAGTCTTTGCTCTCCTAAAGGATAAGCACCCATTACTTCCTAAAACCTGCCTTCTGTCTGTTTCCTATATAATCACACTGACACACAATCTCATGAAGCCTCCCAACAAAACTGTCTTCTCAGGATAAATTTTGGCATCTCTGAGCATTGAATATATCTCTACTTTTCCTTTATTCATATAAACAGAATTAAAAATTGAAAGTAATTTCATCTTGGAACATTCCTCACATATTAGTGATAAAATAATTGCATATTTTCTGTTTCTGTGTTTACCATGTTCACTGATTTTGTTGTTGTTCATCTGGAAGTGCTTAGACTCTTCTTTGGAGGTTCTTATGTCACAATATTGTACCCAGGCTTTTTTTTTCTTGGCTATATGTTCTCTTCAACTCAACATGTGTCACTCATAGGGAGCAACTAGCAGGGGCTTTCCGAAGCAAAAATTGGAAGAATTAGACTTTCTAAACAAAAATGACAGTGATGGATAACAATACAGTGAATAAAATCCATGCATATCTCTAAGTCGTTAGTATTACCTGAAGGGTTAAAGGACCAGCAGAGANGTAAAATCAGTGGTGAGCATCATTTACTATTTTTAATATGATGACTAAACTCAGTCAAGGATTCTCCAAGNCTGCTTGTACCATGGATTGAATGATTGTGGGATGAGACTGTAATAGCCCCAAAGCAGTAGCCCATGAATTCACTTTAATTACATCCAGGAAACCATTTCTTCTTAATAATAACAATGTACAATGCTCACTATCTGATAATCAAAGCTAGCATCATCCATACCACAAACCATACTTTAAATGTCAAAGAAAGCTTTTTTTCTCATTTCTTATAATTCCTCGATATTTTGTTTTACTTATATCTCTTTATAAATATAGTATCTTCTCAAATATCTTTTAAAATGATAATTAAAATTATTTTAAGTTTTCCTCTGTATGAATAATAACCTTTCTTTACAAAGATGTGTTTTATTAATGAAAGTCCTGTTTTTTTGTTTTTTGTTTGTGTGTGTGTGTGTGTGTGTGTGTTTTAATCTGTGAGGCCACTTCACTCTAGATAGAATATGTTTAGCTAACTGTCCTGTACTGTTTACTTTGATCTTGGCAAAGTGATTGTGTTTGACTCATGGGACATAAGAGGAAGTTTAAATGCCACACTTCAAGTAGAGACTTTAAATGGGCTTGAGCAGCTTGGCACTAGATCCCTTGTGTCCTTGTTCTCCCTATAGGAACAAAGAGTCTCACTCAGACAAGGGCTGCTGCTTTGCCTTCAGCACCACAAGGGAGGCACAGGGAGCCTAGACAAGCCAGTTGCCATCAAGCAGAACTGCTGCTGACCCCAAACCCTCATGTAATATGGCCAGGAAATAAACCCACATGTGAGACACTGAGTTAATGTGGTTGGTGGTCACAACAGCTAAAATAAAGTCCAACAGAGGGGAAAATTCTCTTAAAATTTAGCAAATAGAGCTTTCTGAATAACTGGCTGAAATCAATTTTCTCCTTCTACCATGTTGGTCCTGGGTTTGAACATGAGTCCTCAGGCTTGTGACAAACACCTTTAAACACGAAGCCATCTCTCCAGTCTCAGAGTTTCTTTGTTTTAAAACTGAAGATAAAGGTCATAGTTCCATCAAAGCATTGTTATAAAGAAGTGAGTAAATGTGGTTAGAACTTCTGATTAGTTTGTAGCACAGAATAAAGGCTAACTGAATGCTCATCTTCATGATTTTGACTACAACCATGATGGACTTGAGGATACCTCCTTAAGAACTTGTGAATACTTCTTGGTGGGAAATGGTCCTGGGAAAGGCATGATCTATTTCCAAACCAATGTTCCATTGAAGTGAGTAGAAAGGACAGGTGCAGTCCTTCCTTACAGGGCCACTCTGCTTTCCATCAGCCACGGAACCATGGCACTCAAAGAGCACAGGGGACTCCACAAGTCATGGCTGCTTTCAGGAGACACAGTTGAAACTGATTGAAATTCAGAACTCCAGGAACTCAAGAGAGTTTTGATAATTTGATAGTTCCTTTCCTTTCCATTATACAAACCTTAACTATTCAACAGAGATGGCAGCCTGGCAGGGGACAGACAGGTTTTCTGCATCTGGTTTCTCTGAACTGAAGGATGCAAAGGAAAAAGAATGTGATGAGTTTTGCTCCATTATTTTTAGAAAGATAATATCAAATAAACATCTAGGAGCTCAAAATGATTTTTCCCAGCTTGAAGTTATATTTAATCCTTTCACTTATTTCCTTTCCTTTTCTTTTCTTTTGCTTAATGAAGTTAATTTATTGTCTAGGAACAAGTTCTCCAGTTTAGGCAAGTACTCTAACCTCCCAGTGTTCTTATGTTACTGATTCACATTATCTATCTTTGAGCTGTGTATCTGGGAAAAGGCAAATTGCTATCTGTGCCTAGAACAAAACAAAACCTTGTGTAGGTCATAAAACAGTGCTTGGCTCCTCCCCCATTCCTGCTCCAAAAGGAAAATGTTTAATTTTAAACATTTTGCTAATATTCATCTGTGATGCAAAGGTACTTTTATGTATTGTGAGTAAGAAACTTAATTGTGGAGCCATCCCAGACTTTAGTATTTCTGAAAAGACATCATCTTTAGGGCAAGAATGGTCAATTATTTAATTAGAAGTATTTACAAAGGAAAAGGTAACCAGATACTATCCTCTCATTAGTTTGGGATGCCATTCTTAAAAGAAATTGTGTTTTGTGGTATTTAAAACCTAGTAGACTTTTCAGTAAGTCTGGAGACAAGTCAGTTGACTAAAGGCTCACTTCTAGCATGGAGGAGAGAAAACATCAGACTTGAAAGAATGTCAAGGGAGACTTAAGTCATTGCTGAAGGATGGAGATGGTTTGCATCTATGGACTTGTATCTACATGTGCAGGGGAAGTAGAGAGGGGATCCTGAACAGCATCAGAAACTGCTCACATATGCAGTCCATTGAGTCGGCTTACCAGTTCTGTGACTGTTAAGATCGCCTGAGAAATGCAGGAGTGATGCATGTGGCTAGAGTGCAGCAGGAAGGAATAAACACCAACACAATCTGTGATCATGGATGTTGGAGAACCTCAAGGCTTATGATCAGGTAGTGCAGAGGGTTCTAGCTTGTGCACAGAACTGTCCATTTCCATGGTTCATACCTAGGTTCTGCCATCAAATATGATGAAATTCATGTTAAGTGATTGTAATAACATTTTCCAATTGGCCTGTATTCTTTTATTGCACATTTGAGCTTTACTTTACAAAAACAAAGACATTAAAATATAAATGTGCCCATGTTTACCTAACTAATACCTAGGGTATGTCATCTAACAAGTGTGTGTGCATGTGTGTGTGAGTACATGTGTGTGTTTGTGGATGAGCTCAGTCTATCCTGTGTGTTTAAAGCAGCTGAGTTAGAACAGTCCCATCTTCACACTTTCTTAGAGCCACCACCCTCTTCCCCAGCTTTAAATTTTCCCCTCAGGTTATAGGAAGAGGGAAACACATTTGAGTGGGCTGTTGACATCTGGTAATTTGTAGGGTCTTGAAGCAATTACATCAGCCTCGCAGCAGCATAATTGACTGCAGATAGCAGTCCCTCACTGCATAGCTATGCATTCCACAGTAAAATGTGCATAAGGGGATTTCTGGCAGCTTCTATCAAAGATGAAGTGTTTCAGCTGCACTTGTTTCAGTGCCATGGTCATGATGACCTCAAAGATGAGATTGCTGTCTTGGAGGCGAAGGATGTGGACCATCAAATGAGGTAGAGCTACTGTTCTTTAAGGGTGCAGAATGCAATGTGATTCTTGGAATGAAATAAACCAAAAGGAGCTTCTGGGTTTATCTTATTATACTCTGCTTCCTGGGGAGAAAGCCTGCTCTACTTCATGTCACATAGACTAGGAAAGAGGCAATGTGCTTATGCTCACAAAGTGAGTCCATGTGCACAAGCTCAGGCAGCAGTCACTGTAGATAAGTATTTACCACTGCTAGGCTCAGAAGTGCACAATAGAACAAAAGCAATATCTTCTCACAGTGAGCAGGAGAAGACCTCCCATATTCTGCTTGTGGAATTACAAACTGGTATTAGAGACTGCCTTTACGAAAACAGATAACCACACATGTATAGAGTCCCAGATACTCCATGTAAAATTTTTAATGTAGAGCCATTATTATACCAATGACTGAGACATACA
>LZPO01036863.1:0-12124 GCA_001675575.1 Neotoma lepida | reverse complement strand
CCATTCTGCAGGATACTTTCAGTCAGTAGACAGCTTCTTTATTGTTAAAAAAAAAAGCAAAACATGACAAACAAATAAAACAAAACAAAACAAAAGCCTTTATTTTTCCAAAGTCCCAATTGTCATGAGTTGGTCTTATTTCCTAAGCAACAGAGTTCCTGTTCAGAGATACCTCATTTGAGCCAATATCTTCAGTGCACTGTCTCCTTTTCTTCAAGCAGTTTCAGAGTTTCAGATCTTGAGATTCTTGATTCATTTGGTGTTGACTTTTGTGCAGAGTGAGAGATGCAGATTTAAATTCATTCTTTTCCATGGGAATAACCAGCTTTCCTGGCACCATGAGCTATCCTTCCTTCAATGTATATTTTTGAAATTATTATCAAGACTCATGTTCACNTGTGTGAACTTGCATTGGGGTTTCTTCTACATTCCATTGAACTGCCTGTCTGTACCAGTTTTTATTACTATAGCTCTGTATTGTAACTTGAAGTCAGGTTTGTTAATTGCTCCAGCCTTACAAAGAGGGAAGTTGGTATTGATATCTCACCAATAGCTGAACATTCAGTCATTCATTCCCAGCACCTCAAACAGCCATGGGTTTCTGTATTAACCACTATTTGCTGCAAAGAAATTTCACTTTTGTTAAGCTGAGTACTGCAAAAAATCTATTATAATAATAGCATGTATTTAAAAAGGATTGGATGTCCTTTTATCAAAAACAACNGAAGTAGGTTCATCCCTAGTGCATATGACCTCCATAGTGATAGGTTTTGATCATATTTATAGTACCAGGTATGGCAGGTCTTTCTTTAGACTCTCTGCTCCTTGGTAACAATTCAGAGACATATTATTACATGTGAAAGCTTGACCTTAGCTTAGGCTTGTTCCCAATTAGCTCTTAGAACTTAAATTAACCCATTTATATTATTCTACATTTTGCCATGTGGCTCATTACCTCTCTTCAGTACTGTATGTCTGACTTCCTCTGCATCTGACTGGTGAGTCTCCCATACCTCCAATAAGTCCTGGCTACCCTTTCCTGCCTAACTATTGGCTATTTAGCTCTTTATTAAATCGATTAGATGGTGTCTCAGGCAGGAGAGGTTAAACATAGACACATCTTCACACAGTGTACAAAAAGATTATTCTAACATCTCCCCCTTTTAGTCCAATAGAAGGCTCTTTCTCTAACATCAATAAACTATATATAGTAAGAACAATTATCAGGTAAGAATTACATTCAGAGTGTACTGTCCACTTTTATTTGGCAACTTTGGAGAAGATACTGTATTATCTACCCTANCTTGGTGAGTCCAAAGTTTTGTACCTAAATTACTTTCTATCATAACTTGTATTACCAACCTAAAATATCTTTTTAGACTTTAAAACATTTTCTTAGGTAAGCAACTTAAGGTTTTATGTCTCTCAACATTTATAAACTCTACATGTCTTTTGTTTCTTTGTTTTTTTAATTTGTAACAGGGAAAACTGTAAAACTATAACTATCTAGTCTTCAATCTCATCAGAGACCCAAGAAGGATAAAATATTACCTGAGTAAACAGGAAGTGCAGAGCAAACAACTTCCAAAACGATAGTGGTGAGAGCTGCTGGTAGCAATGGCTTTACCAGAGGACACAAGAATATACANCAGATGGCAATTAATAGTTCAGGTGTCAACCTGCCAGATGAATAAATCTCTGATGGAGGAACTCAATTCAAGCAAGGCTTACGGGACCACAGACTCTGAAAACTGGTTGCTTCTGCCTGCAATTCTTCTCATGTGCTGCCACAATCCCTCCCTAAAAAGAACAGCTGTGGGGGTCTTTCCATTACCCACTGGTCGTATATTTTTTACTTTTTTGGCACATGTATCTATGGATGGCCAGAAAGATGATTTCTTCTTAAGCTGTATAATTTTGACGAATAGAAATATACTAGGATATGGTTCATAACTAGATCTATTGCTCCACAAAGACTGTAAAAGACTCAAGCCTGTTTTATATCATTAACTTCAGACAGACCTAAAGAAAACAACAATTTCTTCTCTATTCTAAGACAAGGTACATACAATTAGCCGATTTTAGAGCTCAGAGCAAACTCAAATGAGACTGAATGTCTCTATGAAGGGATCATAAGTTAAACTTTCACAGATAATATGAAAGGACAAATTCCAAGATATCTGATCTATTGAACCAAGGTTTTTAGACACAAAGTGACCTAAGTTTCTATGCTTGTCTCTCTTGCCAGCTTTGGCTGATAACACAGACCAGAGGCTAATCCCTGCACAAATTCCTCAGAAGCTTGTTGTTATGGTTACTCACTCCCCTCAGATGTAACTTTGTACATTATTTTCCTTGGAATGCATATAGGAGGAGATAGAACAGGAGGAAAGGGAGAGAAGCTTGAGAATAATAAAGAGAACGGTCATTAGTACTGTGTGAGTCTTATTCCTTCAAATAAATAAGAATTATTCCTAAATCCTGCTACTCTGAGGCATTCTCTTTATAATCCTGGGTGCAGTCCTGGGAGCAGGCTTCACAGGCTGTGATATTATATAAATGACAGAGACAGTTGGCTGCCTAGACAGTCACCCAAGACTCTTCTGCAATGTTGGAGCAGCCATCTTTGGCAAACAGGAACAGAATATCTGACAGACTTTTCTGTGAAGCAGGAATTTTGAAGGAGTGTCCTACTTTGTCTTGGCAAAGTTCATCAATAGAGTTCCTTTGTGTCCTGCTTTTCCAATTTTGGCAGCNTACTATCAGCAGTTGAGGCAAGGGAAGTTTCTTGGCTAGCTTTGCTGCATTTGAAGCAAACTCTGTCCAGAGGTTCTTTGATGCCCATCATCTTNTTTGAAGTAGATTGGTGCTACCAGGAGTAGATGTGTCTCACTGTCTTGAAAAGTCTTATGATATTAAAACATCTTAAATGCCATATTCTGTAGATCTCTGAAGTGTTTGAAGACCACTTATCTATCTGAACTATATCTCTGTTTAATCTTGAAAACACATACATGAGGCTAAATAAAGCTTAATTTCTGCCTATACCTAAACCTTTACTACAAGTTTGATTGTTATCTTAATTATCCTAAACAATGTGATAGTAGCTTTCAAGAACTAGAACTTTACATTACATTTTTAGATGAGTTGCATAGGTAAAATACCTTAAACAAGAGTAGAAACATGTGTACAGTAAGTTGTAACAAAACTCATCTTAAATTTGTATTTACATACACAACTCCATACCAATATAAAATATTTGAGACTAGTAGTTGCTTTTTAGTTTAAAAGTAGATTCAATAATCTACTCTTTTATCCTAACATTCCTATATCCCCCTTTTATTTCTTTTTGTCCCCCATCTGCCTTTGTTTCTCCTACAACACTAGATAGGAGAGAAGAAGGATAGAGGAAAGAAAAAGAAAGAAAGAACAAAATCCTTAATATAATCTTCTTTGTTTAGTTTCCTCCCTGACCATGACCAATAACAGTTTGCAGCCCAAACTCTCATAAACAATGACAAATATCCATAACCCACCAAATGAGCAAAACCACCTGCCTCACCTTCAGAAATGTGGGTATCATGATCTTAAAATTATTTTCTCTTGTCTGGAGGTNAGAGCATCTTTAGGGGACCCTGAGAAAATTGGGACAAAGGTCAAGTCCTGAGAAAGTTACCTGTATTATTTGTTGTCTAGTCTCTGTGTGATGGGAAAGTCTAGGGCTTAACTGAAGTCCTGGCTGGAGTAGTCTCTGAGGCTGGANCATCTTAGCTAGCCACTTTGAAGATTTTCTTAATGCAAATTTTTGAGGAAATGGCAATGAAGGCATTCTGTGATGCTGGATTGTCTGTGCTACTTGTCTTCATTGATGNCTGGCTCTTTTGTTTTTAAAACATACAAACTTTTAAAGTTAACATACATATCTGTATTAACACAAGTATGTAATATGCAGTGTGCACAAGTCATCTAAAGATGATTTTCTCTTCTATATTTAAGTAGGTAAAAGGCATCTGTCAACTTTATAAGTCCATTTTGACTGCATAACCAAACTGTCATGAGGACTCTGTACTCAATAAGATTTATCNCATCCCATCCATTCTCAGAGCTGTTCCCGTGTAGAGAGATCAGCATATATTTTCTTGGTGTCTTCCTTCATGTCTGCAGAGAAGATTTTCAGGAGGTCAAATTGTGTCACTAAGTTATTTGAGATTTCTCTGATATTTTTAATAAAGGTACTCATAGATATAAGTCCATCTTGCAACTGCCTTTGCTATATCTTACATGTTCTAATATGTGGTGTTTTTCTTTGTATTTGATTTTAGAAATTTTAAGTTTTCTCACATTATTTTTTCATTTCAGATCCTTTGGGAATTATAAATGACACTTGCACTTGGATGTAAACATTTTCTCTTAGATTTGGGAAGAATTATGTCATAATTTAATTGGATAAGTTCTATTTATTCTGCAGGTGAACTTCCTTTTCTACATCAAAAATTCTTAGTGTTTGTTTCCTTCCTTCCTTCCTTCCTTCCTTCCTTCCTTCCTTCCTTCCTTCCTTCCTTCCTTCCTTCCTTCCTTATTTTTCTCTCCTTCCTTCCTTCTTTCCCTACCTCTCTTCTTTCTTTCTTTCTTTCTTTCTTTCTTTCTTTCTTTCTTTCTTTCTTTCTTTCTTTCATGTCCTACAAGTACTTAATTTTGTGGTAAAGAATTTGCTGTCCAAACTGGACAAGCAGGACACAAAGAAAAACAACTTCTGAACTTTGCCAAGACAAGGTAGGAGAATCTTTCAAATTTTCTTGCTTCTGAAAAAGGTTTGTCAGATATTCCAGGCCTGTAGGCCAAAGATGGATGCACCAGCATTGCAGAGGAAACTTGGGTGACTATCCAGGCAGCCAGCTGTTTTTGTCATTTCTTACATTTTTTTTGGAAGCCACTTTCTTGTACTTCTTGCTTACTCTGGTAATATTATTTTCCTTCTCATGTCTTTGATGGGGTTGAAGACTAAACAGTTACAGTTACAGTTCTCCTAAATCTTGACAAAGGACATATTAGGTACAAAATTTTAGAGTCTTTAGGAGAGGACAGCTATTGGAGTAATCTCTATAAATTTGCCNATTACTTATGGTCTGGACATTTAGAATATATTTCTTACTTAATAATTGTTCTTGTTGTATGAAGTTTCATTTTTGTTTAGATTATTACCTTTTTTTTTCTTCTGGACAATACTTGATGATAATTCTTATTGTAAATAGTTTTATATATTATTTTATATATTATTATATATAAAATATATATAGTATATTTTATATATTATTATAATAGTTTTATTATGTCTTAACTAGACAAAAAAGGGAAAAGGTGTGGGAATCCTGTCACAGGTCAGCTAACCAATAGAAAGGAGCATTTGGGTTGGAGAGGCAGAATTTTCATTGAGAGTAGACATGACCCAAAGATAAGGTGGGTCAGAGAGTTGTTCAGCCCTTTTGGAAGAAGGAACATGTGGCCAGCGTGAGCAGCAGAGCAGCTGGTGACCTGGTTTGGATTCCCATTTCTGTCTTGCGATAATTGTGCATGGATTTTGCTTGTTAATAAATGTTAAAGTAATCTTTTGACTTTATCAAAAATTTCACAAATAGCTAAAGCAATTCTAAAGAGTAAAAACAAAGTTGAGGGTATTATAATATTCCAACTCAAATTATACTATAGAGTTTTAGTGATAAAGACAACCTGGTACTGGTATAAAAACTGACAGGAAGACCAGTGGACTAGAATAGATAATCCAGAAATACAGCAAAAAATTATGCCTGCTTAATTTTTTTTTTTTACGAAGGAGACAAGCATACATTGGAAGAAACATAACTTATTCAACAATGGTGCTAGCAAAACTGGAATTCTTCTTGCTGGAGAATGAAATTAGATTCATATCATTCATCTTATACAAAATAAATTTTAAATGGATCAAAAATCTTAATTCAAAATGTGAGACTTCTAGAAGAAAACATAGGGGATAGCCTTCAAGACCTTTGGGTAGATAAGACCTTTTTAAATAGAACACCAACATCACAGAAGCTGACCCCAAGGATAAACACATGGGACCACATGGAAATAAAAACACCTGTACAGCAAAGGAATCAATCCACAGAGCAAACAGACAGCACACAGAGTAGGAGGAAATCTTTACCTTTTGTACTTCAAACAAAGGGCTAATATCAATGATTTACAAAGAATTGCAGAAACTAAATCCCAAGGAAACAAAACTGTCAATCAACAAGTTGGCAGATGAATTGAATAGATAGTTTTCAAATAAGAAACACAAAGGCTAATAACTATTTAAAATGTGTTCAATATTTCTAATCACCAAGGAAGTGTGGATTAAAACTATTTTGAGATACAATCTCACTCCAGTGAGAATGGCTATTATCAACATATTTGACAACAAATGTTGGAAAGGATATGGAAAGAAAGGAACCCTCATTCACTGCTGGTGGGGAAACAAATTAATACAGCAAGCAATTATGGAAGTCAGTTTGGAGCTTTCTCAAAAACCTAAAAATAGAGCTACCATATGACCTGAACTTTATATCCTGCCACAGAAATATTTGTACTCCTATGTTTATTGCTCCTTTATTCAACACAAAGAAATTGGAATCAACCTGTTTTCTATCAACAGATGAATAGATAATGAAAATCTTGTATATATAAAAAATGGAATACTATTTATCTTGGGAGGAAAACACAATCACAAAAATTTCATGAAAATGGATAGACTTAGAATATATAATATTAAGGTCACACAATTTTAGAAAAATAAAAACTGCATATTATCTCTCAAAGATGGATCTAAACAAAAATATATGCAAATATATATACATAAGCATATACAAAAATATATATGAGTGTATTGTATAACATGTAGAAAAGAGAACAGGAAAGGCTAAATATTAGGGAATGAGGAAGGACTGACTGTAAGGGGCATGAATTATGAAAAAGGATATAAAGATAATTGTTTTTCTAGTTCTAACTCTGTCATAGAGTTCCCATTTGTTAATAGTGAATAATTTCATAAAAATATATTCAATAATAAAAGTATAAAATCCAATGTGAAGCTCCACAGCTTCAGAACAGCTATTCTAATTATACAGAGATTTATTGAGATGCATAGACTTCGGGTAAACTTCAGTGTGCGGTGTTTTTTATTTGCAATCTTTAAAAAAATAACAAACTTAATTAAAAACAAACAAAATATCTAACAGAGTATGAGGAAATAAGGTAGAGAGTGGAAGTTGGATCTTCCTCTGGGGTGCTTTAAGCAGTTAAAGAAGAGGAGGCTAGGAATTTGTGAAGAATAGAGTAGGGTGTGGGAGAAATTTAACGAAAAGAAATGGAGAGAAGTAATTATATTTTAATTTTTTTTTTTTTCGAGACAGGGTTTCTCTGTGTAGCTTTGCACCTTTCCTGGAACTCACTCGGTAGCCCAGCTGGCCTTGAACTCACAGAGATCCGCCTGCCTCTGCCTCCCGAGTGCTGGGATTAAAGGCGTGCGCCACCACCGCCCGGCCTAGAAGTAATTATATTTTAATTTTTAACAAAAGAGTTTAAAGAAAGGCACACACTCAGAATCTTTCTTTCACTGGTACTGNAGGAAGGGCCTCTTGCACCTCCTAGGTGNCTCACTGGGACTGAAGACCTAATATGGGCCTTACCATTCAACATTATGGTTGGTAGCATCTGGGGCNCATGCATATGTGTATCTCCAAGTCACANTTGTCTCTTCATTTCACTAACTAAATAAAAGTGCTTCAAGAATCAGTGTTGGTCCAGGAAGCTGCTTGGGAATTCGGTGAATATTTAGTTAAAGGTCTGTAGGGTGGAGGTGGGCATTTTCATTCGGGATCTCCAACTCAGTCTCTGAGAAAAGGAGTGAAACCAACCGTGTGTGTTTATAAGTCTGGCTGAGACAAAGGCCAGTGTGGCTGGTTACACATAATGACTCAGTGCCATCTGAGAGAGTTAAAGNTTTCAACAATGCCTTCTTCACACAAAGAATAATCTGTAACAGTTACATCAGCAATTAGGCGANCAGGCTGTATCCACATCANCATTCTATCCCCAGCTGATGACTGGCTTCCCAACTAAGCTCCTACATTGACATCTATAATCACTGTGAGTCACTGTGTGGTCACTGTCTGTTGTTAGATGGTTATCATTTTACCATAAACACATTAATGTTACTTTTTGCAGTTTTGTTNTAAATNAAAAAGAACTTCAAATACCATAATAAGACTTCAGGTGATGAAGTTATTCTTTAGGAACAGTTTCCATGTGCTTCTAGGTCTNCATATGTGCATCTAGGTCTTCATTGAAATCAGTTCNTATCTTTTGATTTTTATAACATATCTTCATTTTTCTTAATCATTTNACGTCAATCAAATATCATCTTAAGAATTTTGGATTTTCTTNTACAAATCTTAGAACTTTACCCCCTCACTTTATTTGAAAATTTTTCATGCATAATTTTGTGTTTNAATAGAGTTAGCATGCAACCTGACTTTTCTCTAACAGGTACTCAAGCCATACTGTTCAAACGTCTTTCTATTCAGAGGTACAATGTCTACACACATTGGAGTTCATTTATGAGAATGCAATAAAAACACACATAGTAAAATTCAATCACCTAAACACATAAAAAACAAATCTATAGATAAAATTTATAAGGAAAGGGATTATAAAAAAGGGAGAAAACTTAACTGACTAAAAACATGAAAACAAAGGTNTCCTTTGTTGCTGGGNACTGTGTTATTTTTAACTCATTTGCATAGATATGTGTTCTTAAGCAGGAACTGGGAGACCTTCTTGCTAGTGCTCCCATCTCTGCGTCCTCCCACCCTTGATGAAGCTCTTCCCTCACATTGCTACAGTCATTGGTAAATTACAAGGACCAGAAAGAAGGAAATGGGGGTCAAGGAAAATAGGGGCCTCTATGTGTGAAGAAATGAATTCCAAATTAAAATGCAGCTCCTTGACTTTTGTCAGTTTGTAAAAAAATTGGGAGATATCCTTAGAAACACATGTGATTTACAACAAAAAGACACTTTAGATGAAGAGTTTAAAATCTTAAGACCATAGTTTTCAGGCTATAATAATGCATAGATCTACCTTAACAGGGAAAACACATAAAACTCCAAGGTAGTATTACTTTTTATTATACCATCATTAACAAATGTAAAAGTGAAAATATATAAAACTTCTATTACAGTATTTGCAAATATCATTTATTAGGACACAATAAACTTACTAACTACTTTGGAGGACATGGCTACACCTCTCTGAGCTGGATCACTGATGAAAATGTCTAAGTGCAAATGCATAAAACATATAGATGAAATGTTGGAACAAAAGTTATGTTGGCTAGGGCTTGAGGATACATTTTCAGATCCAATACTAAAAACATAGCATATGAAAGAAAAAAAACTGTTAAATTACTTCATCATTAAAATAGAAATACACATTCTGCAAACAATAATTTTAAGACAACACGGCTACACCACAGACTGGGGAGAATATCTTCAAATCGAATGCCATGAATTTGCTTGTATCTAAGCCATAAAAAATAAGTCACTGAGAGATGAGTAAGCCAATCTTGAAAGCTGAAGAAGAACCTAAATAGGTATCTTACCAGACAAGACAAACACTGAAAACAGCAGTATGGAAAAGATGGACCAAACCATACGAAGCAAGAGAANACAAAATAATGTACCACTTCACANCCACTAAAATGACCCAAACGAACAAACAAACATAACTTGCAACTTCTTGCATGAAGGCAACAATAAGAAGCCTCAATTTGCATTGCTAGCAACATGAAAAGTCAAAGACAACTTGTAAAGGAATTGGGCAGTTTCTGAATAGTTTCACAATGTGATCTAACAATGAGACTACTAGCTATTTAACTGATATGAAAACTAATATCCACACACGATCCATATGCAAACGGCTTGTATTGGGTTCCTTAANAATCACCAAAATACTTAGGGGAAAATGTCTGATATGTGAACAGAATAAACTCATATAAGACGCTAATGTAATTAATACACGGAATGAGAAGCTCGAGCAGAGATAGAGGGCAAGGTTCAAAGCTAGGAAATCTGAGTACAGTGCACACTAGAAACAGCAGTACTATTAGTGCTGGTAAATTAATTGTGNTGACTGTGTCATGAAGTACCAGGTTTTGAAAAGTAAAAACNGAGTGTGANGCATATGGAAGGCCTTTTTNTTATCTCCTGGAAGGGGGNGAAGAAATGTGGAGTGCCCTTTGCTAAGGTTTATGGCCATTATAAGGAATTTGCCATTTAAGATTCTATGATANTAGAAGGTCTTAACGTTTAAATAGAAGCATGATGTGACAGAGTGATTTAAATACAAAAGAATCATTCTAACTGTTGGATGGAGAAAGACTATTGGGGGCTGTTAAACTGGTAGGCTATCAAAACATCCAAGTGACTGACATACCAAAANGATACCGAAGGTGCCAGGTGTGTGGTANGAGAGAAAGTCATCTTGAGTGTCTCTAAAGTTTAGGGCCTNCCAACTGNACCACCTGGAAGGGTGGAGTTGCTACCAACCAGTGTTGGGTTTGAAGCTGAAGAAAGTTAGAGAAATATGAGGACACATGGATTGTAGATACTAAATCCTCAGTTGCCAGAGAGATTCTCAATGTAAGGGTCAGGAAATGTTCCAGGNTGCGGATGCTAATCTGACACTGAGCAACACGTGGATGGGAAGATTCAGGCAGGAGAGTCACTGTTTCTACTGCTGTTTTTAACTNNTGGCCAGCAAACTTTGATTTGTAACTGTAAGTCTCCAGTGCCTTTACAAGTGGTGTCACAGACCAAATTAAAGATCACAAACGGGGCTGCTATGATAAATGCNGATTGTAGATGGAATTTTCTTTTTTGGGCCNCCACAAAAAAATGACAAGGAGACTTATTAATTATGAAAGCTTTCTAACTAACTCTTANAACTTAAATTAACCCATATTTTTTAATCTGCGTTTTTCCATGGGCTACCTCATTGTAGCCAGAAGTTTCTCTGGTCCTGTCCAGCCCAGGCATCAGGAGGAATCTCTCCCACCCACATCCTGCAGCCTCTTGGTCCCAATTAAACACACAGAGGCTTATATTATTTACAAACTGTATGGTCTATGGGTCAGGCTTCTTGTTAGCTAGCTCTTNTAACTTAACTCAACCTATTTCTAGTAATCTATATGTTACCACATGGCTGTGGCATTACACTGGCACCCCCCCTTTCTTCTCCCNTCTCTNCAGTTTGAATGTACCCCATAATCTTATTCTGCCTCACAATTGCCCAAACAGCTTTATTTATCAACCAATGAGAGCAACACATATTCACAGGGTACAGAAAGGCATCCCACAGCACCTCATCTCCATTGTGTCCACCCTGATTGTTCTTTGTCTGGCTGGTGACTCCACCTNTCTTCCTCCCAGAACTCTCTGCCCNCAGAAGTCCCACCTAACTTCTTCCTTTCTAGCTAACAGCTATTCATCTCTTTACTAAAATAATCACAGTGACACATCTTCACACAGTGTAAAGGAATATTCTGCAACAGTGGGTATTGGGTATTTGATGTTTTGCTTCCATATAAGTCGTTAATGATTATCCTAAATCTCACAGTGCACCAACATTTTATTTTTAAAAATTGTGTATGTACATATGTGTGTGCCTGTGTGGCAGTCAAAAGTCATCCTCTGATGGTGTTCTTCAGGTGCCATTCATCATGTTTTTGAGACAGTGTCTCTCATTGGTCTGGTGCTCACTGACTTGATAATTTGCCAGTCTCTGCCTCCCCAGGACTGGGATTACAAAGGCTTACCACTGTGCCTGACTTTTCTTTCTTTAAATAGGGGTTTGAGAGATCACACTCAGATGGTAACCTTGATTTTTCTTTTGTAAGAACTATTTTTAATANGATGTGCCCTGGATGAGAGTACACTCACACTAATACTTTGAATAAACAACCTAGCAGATTCAATATTTACAAAGTACTCAATGCTTTTTATATTTCTCAGTAATAACAAAATACCTGATAAAATACTTTTGTGTTAAG
>LZPO01036862.1:0-12134 GCA_001675575.1 Neotoma lepida | reverse complement strand
TAAGTGCTATTATTTTGGGAAATATTTGAAAGGAGACTTCTGTTTATGACATGGCCGTGAAGGAAGGTTCATGTGGCATCTTAATTAATTTAAATTGTTGTCAGTTAAACACATCATCTTAGTTCTCAAAAGGTACTATAACTCACTACCCCCATATGTTAATCACAAAGGAATTTTCATTATAAGCAATAGGTTTTATCTCAAATTTTCTTTTGAGATAAAAACCACATACCTTATTCTTATTTCTGAAGCAGTGAGGGTTAAATTCTCACAGTGCTAGAGAAACACTCTACTTCTGAGGTACATTCCCAGCCCTCTTGCTCTTCTTTACTGACCCCTTTCAACTAAAGATTGTCTCCTTGATATCTTCAGTTAATAGATAAATTGGATCTCTTCAGTCCAATTATAGACATGGAATCAATATGTTCACTTTCTTAATTAATTAATTTTTAAAGCTCTTGCATGTTATATTATTCTATGTTGAACATATTCCCTTTCATGTACCCTTTCTCACCCTTCTTCTTCCATTAGTTTCCTTTGTCTCCATAGACAGTTTGACCTTCATGATTTTATGTATCTATAGACAATCTAAGAATGACAAATGAAAGAAAACTTATGATATTCATCTTTCTGAAACTGGCTTAATTCACTTACTGTGATTATCTCCAATTGCATCTAACTTCTTTCAAAGCAACATGAGTTCATTATTCTTTATAGCCAAAAGAAAAAAAATGTATCTGTGTGTGAGGGGGGTATGTATGTGAGTGTGTTTGTGTGTGTGTGTGTGTGTGTGTGTGATGTTTTCTTTGTCCAGATTCTGCTGTTGGACACAGGTTAGTTCCATAATTTAGCTATTGCAGATAATGCTGACATGATCATTGAAACTTTAAAAATTAAAGTAATAATCCTATGGGAATCTATGATATTTTGGGCTAGGTGGCCTGTTCTTAAGAAGTTGTACAACTAGCTACCAAATTTTATCATTTTCTTGGTTATGATTCTCTACTTATGTGATCATACTTTTGGTTTTATTTTTCTCATTTTTTGCTTATGTTTAAAAATATTTTTGGCACAAGCAAATTGGAATAAATTTTTAATCATAAAATAGTTTCTGAGCATATTAAAGTAAGGAAGAGAAACTAAGTCTTTAGAGGGTTCCTTGCTAGTGGATGTTAAAAATGTCTTAAAATTGTTTTGGACAGGAATATGGGTCATGATTTTCCTGGAGAAAGAATCAGAGAACACTGTAAAACAAAACATGAAATTTAAGACCATATATAGTTTGGAAATTTTCCTATGTTTAATCCGTCTTCACAGGGGACATTTTCATTTTACACGTACAACACCAAAGTTTGCCAATTGGGAATTCAGTTGTGGAACACTTTACAGTTATGTGTGGTTTGCTGATTCAGAATCCAACTATGGAACACTTTACAGTGAGGCTGTAGGAATCTCCTTGCTGTGGTTCGAGCCTTAATGAACACACTCCCATTAACTCAGAAGAGAGGAAAACAAATGATGGATAAAGATGTGGCCTATTTGAAAAGTTAGGCAGTCAGAATGATACATAATGCCTTTTTCTTTAGTTGCTGTAAATGATAAAATGGTAGGTTTGGGCAAACACTGGGAAGCAGGAACGGCTAAAATAATAGAAAACATTCTAAAAACTGTTGTACATTTCTTTCACAGTCTGACTGCCCATACTCAGAAAAGGTCCCCAGTATTAAAATTCCAATGGACATCATGGAACAGCAGCCTTTCCTAAGTGATAACAAACCCTTGGACAGTGAGTAGAACTAACCTCTTGCATGCTTGCCTGACTGTGACCCACGCTTGTCCTCTAGGACTGCCTCCCTCCTGCCTTGTCTTTATTCTTTCCTGTGTGAAGACGGAAGCAACTTACCTCTCAGAAAACGTTATTTATTTATTTATTTATTGATGTTCCTTGAGATTTACTCATCTTCCTTTTATCCATAACCTCTTACATTTTTGTTTCATAGTCTTTTTTTGCTAAGTCGTCACCAGGGTTCTTTTGTTTTGTTTTCAATAGCTAAACCTGTAACCACGTTTTTTTAATTGATCCCCCCCCACTGATATTTAGAACTGCAGCTTATGTAGTATGACATCACTGTCTGTTACTATTTGTCCTCCTTAGGTCTCAGTCAGTCCTCTAATTGGTTAAAAGAGAGAAATTATACCTGGGGTCTCCCTATAATCAATAAATTGTTAATATTTAGAATTTAGAATACTTTCAATTAAATTGGCAGTCGTGAAATATTAGCAAACCTCTCTAGATATAATTGACTTATGTTTTCCTCCCTAATTTCTTCATTCCTCTTCTGTTATTTCATACAGTTTTAACTGCTCTGGTCTTTCTCCAGTAATAGGCTACAGTGTAGTAGCATGTGAATGTCATCTTTTTGCCTATGATTGACAGTCCACTCTAGTAACATCAGTAAAGATATGAAGCTTTTCCAATAGGATAAAGCAACTGCCTCCCAAACACATCACACTTTGAGTTTTCATTGGAAGACAATGTGTTCCTTTAGATCCAACTGCACTGCAGAGGATACTGACCTGGCATAGGAAAGACAACAGAGACACTTTTATTTCTACTGGATAATACCACCCACTGTCAGTAACAGGTTAGGGTTAGCAAGGAAATTTAAAATGAGTAAGTGTTGATAAAATACGGGGTGTAAAAAAGTTATCAATTTCTCAGTAACAAATTACCCCAAAACTTAGCAGCTTAGACCACAAGCATGTATTTTCTCTCATGGTTCTTGACATTCAAAAATTCAAGAACTGTTGAGTTGATGATTCTGGTGCAGAGTCTCATGAGATTGTGTATTCAGCTGTCAGCTGGAGCTAAGACTCTAAGGACTTGGTTGGAGCTGAGGATCTGTTTCCAACCAATGGTCTTTGACAGGAAATTTCAGTTCCTTGGGCTGTGGACGTTTCTATAGAATTACCATTGCACAGTGGCATGGCATGGCTCCACCCAGAGATAGCTGGAAATTCAAATAGAAGCTACAGTATTTTATAATAGAATCAAAGATTCAGCTGTCCAGAACTTGTGCCGTGGTATATTAGCTGTGAAGACAGCTCTGTTGTAGTGTGGGAAGGAGTCACACATGAATGTAAACACAGGAAATGGGATCATTGAACACCATTTGGAGGCAGAGTACCCATAACGTTTAAAGAACAATCAATCTTACTTACCTTTGTTGTCTAACTTGTAAGTGTCATTTATAAACAAAGCTAATTTTATGCTCACCCTTATCAATGGAAATTAGGAGTTTCTTTTAGAATCTAAGTTCCTCTATCATATTCTGCTTTCATTTTTCATCCCTAGATAATTAAAGGCAAAAGAAGAATATAAAGGTTACTCTTAAAAAATTGCCATTCTAGAACTTAAGACTTGTGATAAAAACTTACATACCAATTGTTTGCCCTGTCNAAATCCCTTCAGTGGTATNATTGATGGTTGATATAGAAGCTTATATATGATCATTTTGACTGAAACTTTTCTAATAATGTGATAATCTTTGTAGGCTAACAAAGAACAGAATTGATTAAACTGGAGTTTTAATATACGTACCTCCAACATCTCTTTACTTCTTGAATTGCAACAGCTTGTCAAGACTGAGTGTTGAACATGGATGGAAGCTCAAGAACGTGCATGAGACATAGAGAGGGTGTTCTAGCCTNGTGGCAAGGATTCCCCTCTTGTCCTAAAGGAGAGGGAGAAAGTGATTGGGGCTCCGTCACACTGCCTGCATGCTTAGCTTGATGCAATGTTCATGGACACTGTCTAAACCTGATTTTCCTACTCTTTCCAGTTCTGAAAGGGCCCTTGGTTTTTGCATGAAGAGTTTCATATTCACTCTAATTTTACATTTTTGCCAAAGATTTACTTTGATTTATTTATTTATTTTTTCTTCTCAGGAGAAAGATCATCAACATTCCTTGAACGCCACACATCATGCTGATAAAATTCCTTTCCTTGAGTCGCTGGGTATACCAAGGTCAGCATTTGCCTTGAGCTGTGGGATGATGCAGTAGTAGGGGTTACGGGTAGAACTTAGATAAATTACCCAAGGACCCAGGAATCACCCCAGGCTTTGCTGGTAGGAAGCATTTTTAAAGACCTGAGCTTTACTTTTAGGAATAATGAAAAATTTCAGTGTCATTAAGTTAAAGGCCAGGATCGATATTAGCCCTTATGATTTCATTGTCATGCAGGGTGACTGAAGTTTCCTTGTAGCTGTCTTCAATAGTTTCCTTCTCTCTAGCAAGGGTCTGGAAATGACAGGTCCTATTTGAGTCTCAGAAAACAGGACCATGAATGTCTTCAGGGAGCTGGTTCTGGCCCTTAATTTCTAACAATATTAGTCACATGGTAGTCTCATTTTTTTTCTTTTTTCTTTTTTCTTTTTTGGTTTTTCGAGACAGGGTTTCTCTGTGTAGCTTTGCTGCCTTTCCTGGAACTCACTCGGTAGCCCAGGCTGGCCTCGAACTCACAGAGATCCACCTGCCTCTGCCTCCCGAGTGCTGGGATTAAAGGTGTGCGCCACTACCGCCCGGCTCATTTTTTTTTTTTTTTATTTTGAGAATTTTTGTTATATTTGAAATCTTGGGCAATGAAAGTAAAATGAATTTACTTTCATTTAAAATTCCTTGTTCTTAACACACATGGAAGGGACAGGCATAAGAGTAGAACAGATAGATGCATTTTAAGTGTGCACAGTGTATAAGCATTTCAGAGATGATGAAGAAAATCGCATTTACTCACTGTTTTCCTTTCTTTTTCTTTTTTCTGTTTTGCTTTAGTCCTCCTAGAACTCCAGTGAAAGTTGTGCCTCAAATTAGAATAGAACTTGAGCCCGAAGACAATGATTATCCCGGGAGGAACAAGGGAACAGAAACTACATTGTAACCTGTTTGTCTTTCCCAAAACTGACAGTTATGTTGTTAACCGTTCTAATTTTTTTTCTTTTTTTGTCTGTGTATTTTGAAACTTTTGTTTGGTCACTGGCTGAATAACAGTCACCTTCTCTGCTTCTCTCTTGCATAGGTAAAATCAAGACAATAGTGTCCCTTTCCTTTAAAACAAACAAAGCGCCTGAGGGACTCACACTTTTCTTTCCAGGCATTCAGATGTGTCCTCTGACATGGAAATCCCTGTCACCCAAGACACACACAGAAGCTGCCCTTGTCAAGCAGAGATCAAAAGTATTAAGCATTTTGTACCACCTTTTATGACACTGTTGAAGGAACTTAGGACCTAAGCTTGGAGCTGTGCTTAACTGGCTTGCCATTGTCTGGTAGAGCAGCCCTGGAGCTCCAGACAGAGTCCCTTCCTGCTTACAGAGCCCCCAAGACTGGAAAAGTGCTGCTACCCACCTGCCCTTGCTCGTCAGCCCTGATCTTAGAGTTATCAAAAGCAGAAAACACTCAAGGTACTTTGCTCCCCGTAGACAAACCTTTGCCATCATTGTAGCAAGTGCTGGAATGTCCCTTTTCCTATGCAACTTTTTTTAACCCTTTAATGAACTTATCTGTTGGGTACATTGAAGAATATTTTTCTTCCTAGATTTTGTTGTTTAAATTATGGGGCCTAACCTGCAACTTATTTTTTGTCAATTTTTTAAACTTTTTTTTAATTACTGTAAAGAAAATGGAATTTTTTCCTGCAGCAGGAAACATAGTTTTGAGTAGTTCTACCTCTTACCTGTAGCTGCCAGGCTTTCTGTAAAAATTGTATTGTATATAATGTGATTTTTACACACACACACACACACACACACACACACACACACACACACACACACACACACACACACTAGGGTAAGCCAGAAGGCTAGAACAAATTAAAAGAAAAACAAAACACCATGTTTCTAAGAACCTGTTGGGTTGTTGTTTTTTTCCCCTTTCTTCAAAATAAATGTAACTGTTCTGTGAAAGAGTTTGGGGAGAGAAACGTGTGGAACAGGAGAAACTTCTGCTGTGGTGGTGGTCTTGCTGGGAGCAGATGCTGGTGTGTTACATGTCGATGTCCTATGCAGTATTGTTAAGGGTTTCCTCATTTTAATAATTTGTGTGCTTGTGTATGAACTCTGTGTGTGGCTGTTGCACACTTGTGCAAAGCCAGATAAAGAGTGACAGTAGACAGAGGGCAAAGTTGTCAAGCCCCTTGTGTCCATTTTCATAAAACCCAAACCACTCATGAAAAATTTGTCAGGGGCCAAGAAATTTATCATGTAAATTCAGGTGAATATATCTTATTAATTACTCAGACATCAGTCAGNGTCATAGATAACAGCAGTCGATATTTACAGCACAAAAGCCATAAGAATATTGACACCCTGTCACACATCTGTAACAGGAAGAATGCACATAGAGATGCAAGGACAGTTTAGAGTTCTCATTTACATGTGTTCGTAGAACAAGGTGGTTGGGTCACTTAGAATACATGTGTGTGTGTATATATGTGTTTCATCATACTGTGTTGACTAAGTAGACCTTTATTANTCAAATTGAGTGTGGCATTTGATAGCAATGTTTTTAGTAAGTCACATTATATACTGAGTGTATATTAAAATAATAGTTTAGATGTGGAATCCACACTTTGGGATTTGTATAACAGCAGTTGTGATGCANACTCACTATCAGGGTTTGCTAGAGGAGCTACAGAAGCAGAATAGAACCACTTTTTGGTTCTGTGGTGTGCTCTTATGGACCCCCACTTTCATATAGTAACTAAAATATAATTCTGCTCCCTTGAAATTTTGATGATAAGAGTTCTGTTATCCTAAGTTACCTGTTACTTTTACAGTATTTGGTCTTGAAACTTTAAATTTTATAGAATTTATTAGGCATAAATGACATCATAAATAATGCTATCACTGAAATGATAGCAGGAAATTACGTTATTTGTTAACATCTCAAGTGATAAATTTTACATCACATTTGTATTCAGAGCTATCCTTAAAATGGTTGTTGTGTATTACCTAGTTTCCTATTAATCCACGTAATCAATCTTACCTTTTTAGTGATAGAAGCATCAGTAGAACATTTAAAGGCGTGCATAGTAAAGGCAGTCCATCTTCACGTTAAATTAAAGCCACTTCATTTACTTCTCTGAAATCTCTGAATATGTATTCTAATTATGAATCAAGTTTATTTAGAGATTCTTGGTCCTCCGTATCCTTTTCAGAGAGCTCCTGAAGTAACCTAACTCATCATTCAGTCTTTGAGTAAGTAGATCTTGAAATTATCTCAGCCCATGTATGGTCCCTATTCTCTGACTGGGGTGGATGGTTAGTATTCACGAAATGAACATAAAGCCATACCTTACATTTGCTACAAGGAGTAGTTAGCACCAAGCCCTCTTCTCAGGACCCCTGTAGTTCCTACACTAACAAGCAGAACCCCAAATTTTCATGGAAATACCACATTCTATGAATCTGACTGAACTTACTTCTTGGCTGATAACTAAGCAGACTTCAGGGTGGTTTTGTTTCTATATAAACTGGACACAAATACAGCAATGAATTCTTTATAAGCCTTCCTACCCTTCTTCCCTGGATGTGAATTTGGAGATTGTTTCTTGAAGTAAAGACTCAAGAGTTGTTGACCAGGAATACTGTGGTAGTGCAAACTGACTGTAAGAAGGAAGATGCGTGGGCTGAGCCTGCCTATCAAAGCATGAGACCTCCAGTTTGCAGAAGCCCTCAGACATGCTGTTCCTTTGCTACTGTGTGCAAAAACTACTTGGAATCCTAATTGTTTTGTGTGTCACAGGCCNTGCTGTTTCAGCTTCTCCTTCCAGTAAAGTTGAGGGGTGGGGCTGGGAATTACTCACTTGACAAGAGGCACATGAAACCTCCCTCTTCACCCCCACCTAAGACAAGGGATGTCTGCTGTCAGTAACCCAGCTTATGTGCATTTTGGGCACGTGTAACAACACACACAGAGTAAATCCTTTGTTGGCTATGTATTGGTGTTTAATATAGCAAATGATTGTCTTCCATGTTTTTGTTTCTTTTTTAACTGTGTTAAAGTACTTGAAATGTATCGACTGCTGACTATCTTTCGAAAACAAAACCATTTGAGTTATATCACAGATGTTGGCATTGGTCGGAAATGGGACAAAGTTTTCTTCCATCTTTTTCATACCACTTCCTGATTTTGGTGCAGGAGCCTGAGGTTTTCTTCTTTATATTCTGTGATAGTTCCCATCTGCTCTCAGAGCACGAGCTTGAAGCCCAGTTGGTACGGAGTGACTGGGGACAGTGAGGTCTTCCCTGTCGGAATAGCCTTGGGAGTTTGCAGATGACTTCACTGAGCTTCATGGCAGCCTGAAATGGAAACCCTTTTGTAATATCTGTGAATCTGGCGACTTGCATTTAACCAGAGATTTGGATATGATATCTTATTCCTGGTTCATTTCATTGTGCTCTCTGGATACATATAAGAATCCTGAATTCTGTTTCCTAGGCAAATACTGCAACTCAGGGCTAAAGTCACCCAATGAATCCTTAGAGCCTGAAGTAACTTTGTCCCAGGCCTGCAATGCTCAACGAATGCAGACTTGCCTCCTTGCAGCCATTGTCGTGGCTGGTACATATCCGTACACATTACTTTTCGCAATCAGTAAGCACTTTCAGATATTCTTATTTTTATTCTCTTAAGTCTTTATTAACTTTGGAGAAATGATGCATCTTTTTATTTTAAATGAAGTAGATCAACATGGTGGAACAAAATGATAAGAACAGAAAACATTTCAATATATTACTAATAATTTTTTTCCAATATGAAACCTAAAATTCCTATAACATAGTATTTTACAGTTTTATGAAGCTTTCTATTGTGACTTTTATGGAATTAAGAGATGAAGAAGATGAGATATTTTAGCATTTATATTTTTCAAAATTAAATGTATACTTAAAATAAAGTAACTTTATGCATTTGTGAGTGTTGAGTGCTTCTGTTCAACTCTCTGACTAATTGCTTTATTCTGTTCCTTGGAGTCCTGTAAAAACAAGGAGAAATTCATTCATGAGTGAGAGCACCTCTCCTCAGACTGCGGTAATCTCTCTAGGCAGAAGGATAAAATAAATGTCTCCAAATATAGAAGACTGAAATCAGATATTTTATTGTTAATGAGATGTTCTTGTTCAAGGTTTATAGTAAATCTATAATGAGTAAGGGGACTGAGAGTAGTTTCATGGGGAAAAATGCTGTCATTCTTTTTTTTAGCTACTAAAATAAAAAATATATCATTTTCTTGAATCTAGGATGATATATATACTCAATTAATTTTTAAAGCAAACCAAAAGGCTACAAAGTGTAAGCATTCATTAAAAAATAATTACTCAAATGAACAAAATCCAAGAATGATTTTTTTCCATCCAAAATTGATTCCCAGAAGATATATTGCACACACTTCTCTCAGGCCGACGAGCTTTCATCTAACATTTAAATGTCTCTAGGAAATGTCAGCCTGGTCCTACATTGTAGTTAGAAAGTAGTGATCATGGCAGGTGACACAAATGGTAGGGAAGATAAGAAATTACAATTGGAAGCAGAGAAAGTTTACATTGGAATACAAAAACAAGAAGGCAAGTACTTTGTCCAGAATAGTCATTTAATCTAGAAGTTTCACGAGATGCTTTTCACATCTGGGTACGTGGTGTGGGGATGTGATGGCCAACTTGATCACTGAGCTGTAAGAAGCAGCCAAGCCCAACTCAGAAGAGATCAAATATGGTAAAGTGTTACTAATTCTCTTAGAGAATTAATTAACTATTATCACGTGTACAATTACTAAGTCAAGAAATTAGGATAAAAGTATATTTTGTATATTTTCACCAGCTAGGTAACAGGAATTCTCCAGAGAAAATGATACATACATGGAGAGATGATAACACTGCAATATTTGTGTCATAATACACTATGCTTTGTTCCAAAAAATGTAATGCAAAGGGAAGTTTTTAAAGGTAGCACTGTGGAAAGTTATATAACTTTAAACAACAATCCTTTGACATAGTGATTAGGAACAAGGTAGCAGTAGCCTGAGGTGGACCAGACAGTGTCTCAGCTGATGCTCGTGTAGGAATGCCTTTTGAATTAGGTTTCTGCAGCCATGACTCAAGATGGAGTTGCCAGCAGGGTCATTTGTGTAACTGCCACCAGGAAGTCATAGATGAGAACTCTTCTCTGTGCTGTCCCAGTTTTACGTTTTTGTTAGAGTTTATGCACATACCTTATTCTTACAATTTTTACACTGAAAAGTGACATACTTTTATATTCCCACATATTTTAAGTATGCAACCTGGCCTTCCCTACCTACTAGAGAACAGGGATTAACATAAATCGCTGAACAACCACGCTGTGTCTCCAGGTTAGACATGAAAGCGTGAACATCTGAGGTCTGGGTGGAGGGCCCAGCTCACTCACATTCTCTTCATCCTTACTATCTTCAGACTCCCCCTCAGCTTGTTTCTTTATCCATTTTCCATAGATATGTAATTATCTAATTATAAATACATAATTATCTATTATGTATTCTTTGTAGATGTATAATATAGATAGGTAGTTACACACAAGATACGTGATTATCAGCGTTTCCAAAGCATACCGTCAGTTTGTTTAATGTGTATCAAACAAATGGTGTCTGAAATGGAACAAGAATATANGCAGTGAGAAACAACATAGAAAATTACTGATAAGCATTAATAGCTGAGTTCTGGAAAGAAATNGAAAGTTATAAAGATAACTATAAAATATATTCAGGAACTTAAGTTTTTGAGTCCAGAGGCCAGAATGTTATAATAGATCTGTAAGGCAAAGTCTATTGGTTCAATAATGATATAATCTGCTGATTAAATGATTTCATTGATTGTCTTCAAGGTAATAAAAAATGAATTGCAANCAGTGTTTAAGTAATTAATTATAACTTAGAGCCAAGACAAAGTTAACCTGTGTTCAGTTTTGGAATCTGAATGGAAAACAAAAAATGACATATAAATTTCAAGTAGGTTATAGCCACAGGGAAAAGAAGTAGTTCAATAGGAAACTATGAGGGCTGGAGGAACAGGATGTCTGCTGTGAGACTACATTTCCTAGAAATGTCAGGGGAGGTATACCCATGAAGTCTCGTCAATATGGCTACCTAAATATAAGACCTGAATGAGGATGACACCAACACACAGGCCAGTGTGCTGGCGGGNAAGGGGAAGAGTTTGTGGAACCTCCGACCCTAGATAAAGAAACTACAGGCAGCTGTGGAATGCTGAGATAGGGAGAAGGTGCTCTTCCCCAGAGAAGAGTCTCCCAGTTGTTTGTCAGGTACCGAATGGTCAGCCCTTAAATAGACGCATATAAAGTACATTATAGGGACTAAGCAGATTATAGATTTAGGGGTGTGTGTATGTGTGTGTGTATGTGTGTGTGTGTAACAATAATTAAAGGAAAAGGGGCCAGTGGCCCTGAATTTGAGAGAGAGGAAGGTGGAGAAAATAAAGGGAAGGGTTAGGAAAGGAAAAGAAAATGATAGATTTCAATTTCAATTCTTAAAAATTGTAAGGAGAAATATTGTGATGGCTAAGTAGATTATATTACTTTTTGCTCTTGCAGAGGACCCAGGTTTGCCTCCCAGCACCCGTATGGTGGGTAACAACCATCTGAAACTCCAGTAAGAGGGGATTTAATGCCCTTTTCTAGCCTCCATGGGCACTGCATGCATGTGGCACACATAAATACATGCAGGCAAAACACCCATAAACATAGAATAAAACCTAATTTCTTTAAAAATTACGCTATGATAGAAATACGNACTGGGTAGAGTGGAGGTCCAAGTGAAGATACTCATAATTCCTTATGTAATTACCAGGGCATTTCTAAAGCACCCTGGCAGTTTAAAAAAGAAATATGTATCAAATAAATGGTGTCTCAAGTGGAATTATGAAAATAGATAAACATAGAAGGTATAAAACAAAACAACGNAAGGAGAGAATTAACCATGTGCATTTGTTTTGATTTCTCCTCCAAAGATCATGTTGAAGGTCAGTCCTCAGTGCAACAATACTGAGAGAGAACTTTAAGAGGTGAAGGGGTCAGAAAGGACT
>LZPO01036861.1:0-12141 GCA_001675575.1 Neotoma lepida | reverse complement strand
CCTGTTTGTTTGTCGCAAGACCTCTCCTATAGACTATCTCCGGAGTTGGGACATTCTATGGTTAATCAGTTGCTTTCAGATAGCCCTCCGGGCATACTGACTTTGTGACTTTTGTACTGTTTCAATTCCCAGAGCCTCTTGTCAGCATTTCTAGGAAGCTCGGAACTCAGGCCTATTCCTTTTAGTTCAAGCAGAGGCTGTTAGTTTTATATTATTTTTTGAGTGAGGGTCCTATTTTTAAATGAGGGTCCTTCATTTACCAAGAATTACTGCTTTATAGATATCATTTTGTTTTGGCTGCAGGCAGTGGATTTAGTCATGGTGTTGACGGAGATAGGACAACCACGGTTTACCTGGACTGCTTTCCCATCAGTAGCACAAATGTGACAAGAGTGACCAAGGTCTTAACGTTATTGCAAAAGTAGCTTTTGCTTTGTTGACCTCTTAAGGGCTCCTGGGATGCTCAGAAGGCCGAGCATGTCACACTGAAAATTATAGTTCAGTTTGTTATCGTAGTAGATACTACTTACTTTTTCTTTGGCAGCTTGAGCTCATAACCATTCTTCTATATTACCCATTTCATTACTTCTGTTCTTTAAGTTTGATGCTATGAAAACCCTTAATTTTTCTAACACTAGATCTTAATTATTAGTTTTAGTATATTGCTCAAGTGTTGACACAACCATATTCATAATAATTTCTAAATGAACCCTCAGAACTTTGTTGGTATTATCTAAAGATAGACTTTGGGTAGAGACTTAAATAATGTGGAAAAGTTGTTGGAGAAGCTTGCCTGCCCACCGAAATACTTACAAACACTGAAGTAGCTTTCCTTTTATAACAGTAATTGAGAATCAACTCAAATATCATGTGTGCTCTTCTCTAATTTCAAAGCAGTTTATTCTGCTTTGGTGATCAGTTTCCTGGGTAGAAGATCCTATTATAATTCTGGCATGTACAGGGAACTGAAGTGGACCTCCATGGAAGAAAAGTCCTTTTTGTGGGTTCACTAGCAATGTTTCAGTTGTGGTTTTCATCTTAAGAGCAGAATTAGCTCAGTGCACATGCATGCATGGCCGCACATGCACACAGCACATTTATTTTATTTGTAGAAACTGTCTGTGTTTGAGTGTTGCACAACTATTATCTGTCAACAAAAATTAAAATGTTCTGGCTTAGGTGATAGGCACTAGCAGAGTTCCAATCAGAACATAGAAAGTAACAATTTCTATGGCCATAGCCATTTCATTTATGCCACAAATATAGTGCTTTGTTGTACTAATTTATTATTTATGGCTGGACATGTATGCTTTTCCACACTTCACTCACTGCGTAGGCTTTCTTTGTGTGCCTTCCATCTGAATGCTGAGGGAATGAAGGAATAGACACTTACAAAGCAAGAAGCACAGTTGAGACATGAGCCTCTGTTCCCAACCTGGGTCCGCTGATAAGTGCATCGTGTGGGAAGTTTTATTTGATTGTTTTGCCAGCAATCCAGACCTTAAAATGAGGAAAATTGACAACATTTTTTAGTTCGTAGTAAGAATCCTTTTCCTTAATAAGTTAGAGACATTATAGTGACGGAAAGCACCAGAAACTGACCTGGGGGTGTGTGTTCTTACAGTGTGAAGGAAAACAAGGGGACTGTGGTGATTTGGAGAGGGGAGGGGAAACCATGCCCACATGTCCATCTCCAGTTCTTTGTCATTGTTCTCCTCCCGTCCTCTCCCCTCTTTCTCCCCTACTCCCCATTTCCCCTCTTTTCCTGGCTCATTGAATATATTTAATAATGGATTGGGTTTCTCAAAAGTTGCTTTATTTGCCTTCCAGGTTCCAGGTGACTTTCCTTTACCTCACCTCTCACTGTGTGGGTCTCAGGAATTTCTCTGTCATTTTAATACAACTTTGTAAAAGAGTGTTTTCTTCCCATATTTGCTTGTTTACAGGAAAGCACCTGTAGATTCTTACTTAACTGGAATCAAGTTTGGCAGGCGAATGCTAAAGTCACTATGATAGTTCAAAAAATACTGTAGTAATCACATTTTTATTTGTGATCTCATTAAATAACTATGGCTTCCAAGTGATCACTCATAAATGATCATATTTATGGTGGTTCTCTGAAAAGTTTGTGGTATTTTAAGACTAAATTGTGAATTATTAAAACCCCACATTTTCATTAATGATTTGACAGCTGTAACCAGATGTAGAACTTATTAATGTTCAAGAACTGAAGAAGTAGCTCAGATATTAGAGAGTTGGAGGAGGACAAGACTAGTTTAAACATGTGTAGTTAATTCTGCGGCTTACATGTTTCTCCTGACTGATCAGGTAGCCCCTCTAGGAAAGGGAATGTTAAGAATCCTAATCTTGAGTCCTTATGAACACCCTAAAATGCTGTAAGTGGAAGTGAGGTGATCAGTGGGGTGTCCCCAGGGCCAGAGTCAGCTATGCCCGGCTTTCAAGCCTGGCTTCCTTGCCTGTTTTCTCTGTACATAAGAAGGACAAAAGGCAGAAGTGAGATGAAATAGTATTGCACCTGCTGCAGGGGCCAGATGTGCAGCTGCAGGCTTCTTGTCCTAGTAAGCTATTGTCCGGATTCTGCCACTGGAGGGTGGGTCACTTTGCATGATTTATTTAAAATGTTATTACTCTTTACTGTGAGGAATATATTGCACACCATATGAAATTGGCAATAAAGTTAGAAGATGACTTTATAGGAAGTGAAAGAAACCATTAAACACTAATGAATGTCTCTTAATAAAAATGGGCTTGCTGCCTTTTTAAAACATGCTTTATAGTGGAAAATATATAGGTTTTGATCATTTGAAGATATGTATTCTTATGATATTTGGTATCTGTTTATCTCAAATTTTACTGTGATTGAGACAGATTATTAGCTGGCAATACAAATACAGTTCCAATAGCTTTGTATTAGGCACTATGTGAAATAATTGTGTTTTTTCCACTCATTCAGTCATTGGACAGTGGTGTCATCAACCTGTACCAGGCTGTGCTTGTGAGAAGATGTATTAGTTATTATCACTGCATAACACATTACCCTGAAGGTGGTGGCTTACATATTATAACTGCTGAGGGTTAGGAGAGCAGGCTCGAGTACTGGTGAGCTGGACTTCTCTCATTTGACATCTCAGGAGGTTGCCGCTAGGATATTTGCTGACACCTTTCATAGTATTTATGTGTATGAAAATATTATACTGTGCATATTGAATATATAGTCATTTTTACCTGGACAAAAGTGATGTGTGCTGTGAAGAATCTGGAATCATCTGATGCTTGACTAGGGCTTGGGTACTTCAGCCACTTGCCTGTGAAGGTAAGGGCTTCTTTCCTCTTCATGTGGCCTCTTTGTTGCCTCAGTACCCTCCAAGTATGATGAGCTTCCAGCGGAGCATGGAGTCAGAGAGGAGCAGGGGAGGTAAAGAAGCAGAGGAAGGAAAGGGAGCCCCAAAGGCTGTCTACACCTTCAGAGGGGGCAGAGAGTCAGCATCCCTTCTGCTGTGTTCTCTCATCAGAAGCAAATCACTTTCAACAGGAGGGTTTGACACTTCCCTTAGATGAAGGGTATCAGACAGTTCGTACATATAACTCCAGTATGGGAGTGACTATAGTACAGTGTTATGGAATGTATAACGTAGAGTTACTTCTGTGATGATAAAGAGCTGTAAAGACAAGTATGTGCAGAGCTGGCTCTTTGGGAAACAATGTGGCTAATTTGGAGAAATTTTGAGTTGTATGTTCTACAGTTTTAAATGAGCAGATCTGTAACCAGACTCAGCAGTCAGGCTCCAAACCAGCTTCCTGTTTGTTTTGTCATTTGAGTTGTGACTGGGCCATCCTTACTCCAAGGATACTTACACCTCCCTCCAAGTAGTCCACCAGAAATCCCCATCTTTTCCTTTAGCCACCTCACTACAAGCAGTGTTCTAGGGAGGGTCACACTCCTCCATTCCACGGGTAGACCTCTGAAAAGGTCTATATCCATTTTGTTTCTAGTTAACATTTCTTTGGCCTGGATCCTCTCCCTGTTGTCATTGCCCTATAATCAAAACCAGGTGTTTTTTAGCTCCTCAACTTTTAAAAGTCTGAGATCTGTTTCTCGATTTAACTTCTGGAAGTTTTTTCTCTCCCTTTCTCCCTCCCTTCTTTCCTTCTTTCCTTTTTTCCTCCCAACATAAGTCTTCTTCATTGAAAATAGAAGGAGGATTCAATCAAAGGAAGATAATGCTGACCATGAGCAGGCACAACCTGAACTCCTCTATGTAATAACATTTAATTCTTAGGATACCCTATGACCAAAACTAGCCTCTCTCCCCACTTTTTAATAGATTTTTTTGGTTGATACCTGATCGTAGACTATAGATAACCTAGATTTGGCACGTAAGGCATTATGATGGTTAGTGTTCATTGGCAACTTGACAAGATCTGAATCTCCTAGGAGATGGCTGATGAGCATAGCGTGTCTGTTGGGGGAATTATCTTGATTGTATTAATTGATATGGGAAGACTTGTCCACTGTGGGTGGCACCATTCCCTAGGCTGGGGCTCCTGCACTGTATGAGTGGAGAAAGTGAGCTGAGCGTATTGATGACAGCTCATAGAATAACTGTCCTTAGAGAAGCACAGTTGTCACACAATCATGGCAACAGCTTCACTCAGTGACAAAACAGGTTTGGCACATTGAGTGAGGGGCACGTGTTGTCATGTACTCTGTCTGAATACTGGTTTGAGGTACAGAGGTTTGCATTACTGTATTCTGTATTAGCTGTTGTTATAAACAACCTTCCTCTTAATTCCTCACATCTGATCCACTAGTAACTCTACCAGCAGGATTTCCCTTGAAATTCCCATCTTCCCTGTACACAGAGGCAAAATTTAAGCTGCCATCTCCACCTTGAGCCATTGTAGGCTGTAGGCCCCCACTGCTCTCTACACCTCTGGCATGTTATTCCAGTCTAGTCTCACACAAGTTGTGGGCTGGATAGCTGCTGGGTCTCCTCCCCTTCCTTACTAGCCATATTAAGATAACATTCCCTTATCATTTATGAAATCTGAAACAAAAGAATAAGAAAAACATACCATACTGTAGAATTTATCCATACTTCAAAAAGTATGGAATTAGTTTAGTACATTTACATACTTACATAATTGTTCCTTTAAAAAGATAATCTACGTTCAGCTGCTTTTAGTTCCCTACTACTAGGCTTCTGACTTATAGTTGTGTCTGCCATGGACATGTTTGAATTGAGTAACACAGTGTGTGTGTGTGTGTGTGTGTGTGTGTGTGTGTGTGTGTGTGTGTGTGTGTCTGGTTTCTTTTATATAATGTATTTCAAGGTCTGCTGGCTACCAAGGGCTCTATTTGCTCCTTAGAAGGTGCAGTCTGGACATGTGAATGGAATTGTGACTTTAAGTGGGTTTTCTTTGCCCCTACATCCCCTGTGAAGCTTCACAGGTCATGTCTGTGGGATAATGCTGTTAGTCTCTACAAATTCCTGGCTGAGTTAGTTTCCTAGGGTAGCTGCCACAAATCTTCACAAACTGTTTGGCGAGAAACAATAGAGCCTACTGCATCATAATTCCAAAGGCTAAAAATCCAGAATCAAATATTGGGCAGAACTGTGTTTCTTTAAAACCTGTAGAGAAGTCTTCTTCAATTTTTCTGGCTTCTGATGTTCAATTCCTCTGCCCTGAATTTGCATAGACTCCTGGTGTTTGTGTATGTTCCCCCTGTATGTGCCCGTATTTCCTTCTTATTAGGTCACCAGTCATTAGACAGAGCCTACTCTGATGACCTTAACTCTGACTGGCTGACATCCAGGAATTCCATGTCCACATAAAGTGGCTACAGATTTAGTAAAGGGGTTCCACCCTCACCTTTTGAGGTAACACCATTCACCTCATAACACTAGCTGCTTGTGCCTTTGTTTTCTTTGGCGGAGGGCATACATTGCTTCACAGTCTGGTCCAGAGAAAGCCTGGGTTCCTGGAAGGAGTGGGGCGTTGCCATTATATAAAGCGTGTGTACATGCTCTCTTGGGACTTGTACATGGAGCAAGAGCTGGGCAAGAGTGAGGGCTTGTTCTTTCCTGGTGTCCTACCCAAACCTCTGTTATGAGCAGATGTGTGTGAGTGTGTGTACGTGTAGGAGTTAGGAGCTGATCCTGCCATCCCGTCCCGCTGTGTCTGGTGGTAGTTGGTAGGAATGGCAAATGAGCATTCCTAGCTGTTGCCACCTGCCTGGGTAGGTTTCCTTGAGACAGAAGTTGGGAAGTGATACATGCTCATGTTATCAGCTGCTGAACCCACCAAAATGGCTTTCCTACCCCAGGGATCTGTGAGAGGTGAGAATAACTAATGAACCTATGAGAATGGTACTTGTGTGACAGGAGTGTGAGGGGGTTGGAAAACCTCTGGGTCGAACAGCATGGCTTCCATTGACAGCGTGTAGTTCATCAAAATTCTGTTGAGTAAATGATTTATAGTTGTTGCAGGCTCTTTAATCAGTCTCCAGAGATGCTCTTACTGTGGAGAAGGGAGGAAGCTTCTTTAAGCTCCTTTATCACCACACTAGCAATCCTGCCCTGGATGGTTCCTAAAGCACCGAGCGGAGAGGGCTGGGATGACATGAGTCTTTCAGACTGTAATCAGGAGGGAATGATTCCCATTGATGCTGATGTCAATTTCCAACCTGTTCAACTACTGAGAAAATTTTATGATCTATTATCACAAAGGCCAAAATTGTTTCCTCATTCAGTGGACAGCTCTTTGTGCTTATACAGTGAAACATGGAAAATCGTAATATTTTGAGAAGAATAGTGATAATATTTAATTTCACTAAGTAAAACTTCCTTGAAATAGTAAGACACATCAGGAAGCTGAACCTTCTTTTAGCTAGAAAGTGGGATTTTACATATGAGCAAATAGCAGTGCATCTCTTTCATGGGTATCTTAATTGATACAACCATCATCATGTGGGCTGTGAGTTTCTGAATTAAGCAGGCTAGCAGGCTTGTCTGCATGGCTTATTAAAGCATGTGCTATGTGAGTTAGTCTTTCTGTAGTTTCTGGGTTTATGTAAGCTCAGCACTGGAGGTAGAGAAATCTGAAATGGGGAACAGTCCCAGATTTCCCTACTTCACCCGGAGGCGGTGCTACTTTTAGATGTAATCACAGAGTGTCTTTCTGTGGTTTTCCTAAAGCTTTTAGGCTGTGATTTATAGGGTGGGGATTAGTTCCCTGTGTGTGTTCATTGACTGCTAATGCTTTCTTCCAGTGTCAGACACATTTGAGCCTTAGGTTTTATTTAGTATCATTTTGATGCAGTAATCGACTCCATAAAGGTCATGAAATTTGCTGACTCTTACAATTAAAGCAAGAACATGTCTAAGGCAAGAACAAGACCATAGCACTTCTACAAATCCATTGATGCAGCATGTATCTAGAAACACAGGGAAATGCCATAGGTTTTCTTTAACATTTATTGTATTTGTTTTGTCTTGCATTAATTTGACATCCCTATTTCAGATAATTTGGTTTTAGGCTTAACTAAATGCTATGAGGCCTAAGAATTTTGTGTTTTTTGATAAGTATTTCTTTCCTCAACAGTTACAGTTCAGTAAGACAGAAACTAAGTTATTAATAGTTAGCATAAATAAAGTTTTATGCACCTCAATTAATAGTCCTTTGAATCCATGAATCAGATATTTTCTGGTGTCAAGATTTATTAGGTCTTAACAAATAACAATTAGCTGTTGATTGACAAATGGTTCTGTATACCGAGTGTGCCCTGTCTGAGTGCAGGCCTGAAGTGTGTAAGCTGCCACTCTCTTACAGACAGTGGATAGTTCATACACTTTATAGGCCAGATACCCTGACCTCAAAATCTGAAATCCAAAGTTCAGAACTTTTTCTTCCAAGAAATGAAAAAAATTGGGTTTTTTTGTTTGTTTGTTTTAAGAATTTATGAAGAATAAATTGAGAAGCCTCTAAAGCTAGCCCTGGTGTAGGGGGAAGTTACAGGCTGCTCATTGTTTCCCCTCTTTAGCAAACTTCTGCTCTTTAATTTCAGCTTGGTGTCACCTTCAGTGCCAAGACTGTCTTGTGGCAGTGCCCTTTCATCCCTCCCTTCCCTCGTCCTGTCCCTGTGTCTCTTGCTGTAGTGCTGGTCAAACTGTGAGCCTAGAGATCCAGAGTGGAGCTGAGGAAATGTTTTTCAGATGGCTGGATGAAGAAATGCCCCAGTCTTGCTGGGTGCTGTAAACCGTTTAGCTAGACAACACACCCTTCCATATTCTGAGTTAGCTGTGCAGTGGTAAAACTTTCTTAGACTAACTTATAATCTATTTGGTGTTTTCATTGCATGAATATTCTGGACTCCTTGAGTTGGTACTCAGTTTATTACTGTTCTTCTTTCTTTATTGCTGTGGTCTCTTTTGAGACCAGGGCACAGTCTCACAGGGATGTTGCATAAGTTAAATAGGTGACTTTACTAAAACTAAAGGATATTATTCATGAAAATTAGGTTTTTATGAAAAATAAGATTTTACTTTTGAAGGCTGTCATCTTTGTATAAAAACTTTTAAGTTGATATGTTTTTATTAAAGGATGTTTCATGTTTTAATATTGTTTAAATTTTCTAAAAAATTAAATATTGACTGTCCCAATAGGTTTCCAAAGGACCAGACTTCCTGTTCCTTAGGAAGGGAGCTGACAGGGTTGTCTCAGGTAGTCTGATGAGGGTCTGACTGCCCAGCTTCTGTCCTGGCTCTGCTCTTCTTCTGTCCTTTCAGCTTCCACTTCCACACAGGCCCTTGAGTATTGCTGCAAGATCAGAGGGGAGATAGGAGGTGAGGTTCACGTCCTTCAGCCTTGTTGCATGTTAATACAGTTCCTTAAATTTTAGGTATAAAGAAAATTAGGAATAAAAATTACTCTCTGCGTCCTCTTTATTTCTGCCTCCATGTGCCATAGATAAGGATTCGTGCAGAATTTTCCAAATCAGCACTGTAAGAAAGAAGAATATGAAATGTTCCTCAGGTTTCCAAGATTTGTTCTCCGCTACACTTTTCTTTAGGAGAGAAGAATTACAAAGAACAAAGACCTGTGTGTATTCTGACTATAATTTTGTGCATTTGTGTTTTGTTGAATTGTGTGTTACATAATGAATAACAGAATTGAGCACACATGATAAAGACTGTGGCTTTTATGTCTGTGCAACAAACCACACTGGAACAGAAATGAAGCCATAAATATTTTAACAACATGAATTGCTTTCAGCCCCCAATGAGGACCAGTCCTGATAAAAACTGGATTTGCAAGCTCAGAGTTAATGGGAGACAGAGCGCCTCACTATCATCAGGAAAACTGCCGCAGGCTTGAGTTGTCCAGGCACACAGGAGTTTGATCACCAGCAATAAAATTATTGCNTCATTTACACTTTTAAGAATTGAAGTTTGAGGTTGTAGCTCAGTGGTGAAGTGCTTGCCTCCATGAGGTCTTTGGCTCAGTCCCCAGTACTACCAAGGCCCTAGGTACAATCCTCATTACTCACCAAAGGATGAGGAGGAACAGAAGTCACAGTAAAACTAACATTTATTTATTTGGGGGGTGATAGTGTCAGAATTTGGATTTAATAAAATAATGTGTATTTTATGTAGTGGATACTTACGAGAAGTAATATAAAAAATGAAATTATTCACTTTGTGTACTCTTTCAATTTGTTGCTCAGCTGGGAAAAGAAGACATATCCCAAATTACTAATCATCACATACAGTGCCTTCAGAGGCTGTTTCTCCAAAGATGTTGGCATGAACCTTTCACATTAGGATCTGGACGGTTGCAAACCCTGTGTTCTCCCAGTTGTGGAGAATATTAGAGTATGGTTTAATGAGACAACTGAAATGACTTCCTCCATCCTCCTTTTCTTGGATTGTTTGGGGCGGGTGGGGAGCAGGGTTTCTGATTTTTAAGTCCAGACCTATAAACTTACCTTGTGCAAAGGAGTCTGAGTGTGTGCCGAGGCATCTGGAGTGGGTTGTCTATTTCCCACGTGTAAGACCGGAAGCTGCTCTAATGAGGGAACCACAGCTCCCCCATGTCATTGAGTTTTCACTTTAATAGAGGGCAGAAAATTATGAGCCTGTTAGATAGCCAATATTTCCATCCTGTGTCTTATCCTGGCATTATTATTATTACTCTTTTCACTCTGAAATGTCCTGGTTTGTCTAAGTTTTAAAGTTACACTATGAGTAACTATATAAACATCACACCAAAGCAGCAGACCTGTCTGTCTATCTGCCTATCTATCTACCTACCTATCTTATTGAAAATAGATTCTGCTCTCATACAATACATCCTGACCACAGTTTTTCCTCCCTCCGCTCCTCCTAGCCCTTCCCCACTTCCCCTCTCCCCCCTCGTCTCCCTTTAGAAAAAAGCAGGCCTCCAAGAGACAACAAGCAAACACAACAGAACAAAATACAGTAAGAAGGCAAACTCCCTCACACAGAGGCTGGACAAGACCCAGTGTGGGGAAACGAGTCCCAAGAGCAGACAAACAACTGAGACACTCTCACTCCCACAGTGAGGGGTCCCGTAAAAATACCAAGCTACAGCCAGCACGTATGCTCCGAGGACTAGTGCAGACCCATGCAGGCTCTGTGCTTGCTGCTTCAGTCTCTGTGAGCTCAGAAGTGCCCTGCTTAGTTGATTTGGTGGACCATGTTCTCCTGGTGTCCTCCATCCCCTGTAGCTTTTCCTCTCCTCTTCTGCGGGATTCCCTGAGCTCCAAGGGGAGGGACCCAATGGAGACCTCCAATTTAGATTTTCTCTCTGCATAATGTCTGTCTGTGGGTCTCTGTATCCACTCCCATCTAGCAGCAGACTTATCAAGTAAAGCATTATGGAAGTTTTTGAAGAATGAGAAATTTAGTCTATGAGATGGTGAGAGATGCACAGGTAAGGAAGTCAGCACAAATGTCAGCTAGCATCCAGGTGAGAAGGGATTGCTGTTGGACAGTTGGGAACTCTGTCAAGGAATTTGATCACTCATTTCACATATGCATAGATATATTTTTATCAATTATAATCTTTAAGAAGATGGGTCAGTGGAACATTAATTCTCCAGCATCTCTGTGCCCTGCCTCTACCACACCTGGATTTCTAGGAGGAGCTTTTGGGTAGTTACTGAGTTTTTCAGTCTTAAAGTTGAAAAGAGAAAAATTTAAGATGTGTTTGTCCCTTGCTTTTTCTAACTTGCCCACTTTTGTAAAAGTATTGAATATTAATTGAGAGAAAGGTTCTGATTAATGGCAAATATCTTCTTTAAAATGTCTGAAGTTGTGTACAGTTTAACTTTAGAGATTTCCCACAAGTCTTTAGTGGCATATAAAGTGTGATCGACAGCCCTGAATGTGATTGTATTCTCCATTTACTCCAACTCTCAGCTGTTCCATTTTTGTCAATAGAAACTTGGGTGCTTCTTAACTTGGAGAGGTTCTTGGAGAAAGAGGTGTAGACAAGAGTGGTTAATGTTTTTACAGCTGAGTTTGTCCATGGAAACTGCTGGCCATTCTGGGGCCTGTTTTCTGCCCTTTCAGACAGTACAAATGTATCCCTGCATTCTTTCTTTTTTTCACTAAGCAATAGCTTAGTGAAGTGCTCAATGTCTCTCTTGTCCATGGATACCACAGGACAACCAATATTGAATTCTTGGTCAACAAATACTTTATAGAATTGTTGGACAAGTCTCAGGTAGGAAGAAGGGATGCGTGGTGCAGAGTTAGTGTCACAGCCCTGATGTAGGGTCAAAAAGCCAGTGATAATGTAAGAAGTTCTGGCAGAGTGTGAGGATTTGTAAAGTTCAGATAAAAACTCTGCCATTGGCTTTGTGGTCACCCCTGGGGAAGGCACAACCAAGTCTGAAAACCAATAGAGCCATTTTCCTGTCAAAGGCATTGAAAAGGGGTGGATAGCACTGGTGTGTGTCTTGGGAACATGTGGAGATGGAGCATTGGTGTGCAGTTTAGGGATGTCCGGACGTGGAGCACTGGTGTGCAGCTTAGGGACATGTGGAGGTGGAGCACTGGTGTGCAGCTTAGGGACATGTGGAGGTGGAGCACT
>LZPO01036855.1:0-12219 GCA_001675575.1 Neotoma lepida | reverse complement strand
AATAAGTAAAAACTATAGAAAGGAAGTAACCTGAACTGGCAAATACCAGTAATCAAGTGAATGAGCATCTCCCAAGAGCGGAGTGCCTTTGGAACTGGCAGACCAGTTCTAAGGGAAACAAGCGTATGTCTTACTGTACTACTCCTGACACTGCTATTAAAAGAGCTATGAAGTCAGGGAAGAGATGAGGTCAAGAAAATGACAGGAACAGAAAGGGTTCAACCTGGTCCTGTAGTCTCTGTGCAGTCCCTTCCCCTAATCTAAGGAATTGCTTGAACTAGGGTGTGTAGGACTGGCCAAGGTGGCAAGCCATCTCTGTGCAGATAGTGTGTGATGATGTCTCTTTTCTTCTAGGTGGCTGTGTTCCCTTGTTGGAATGGTGGCAGTAGGAATCAGCTTGCTCTGTGTAAGTACAAGACCCACTTGAAAAAGGAAGCACACTAGATATTTTAAGATGATTTTTCTTCAAATGAGCAGTAGGCTGACTTGGTAGGAATTTCTAGAAAACTATTTGTACATGAACTGAAATTGGTGCTGGAGGAGATGCCATCAACTGAAATGGCATGCCATCAAAAGGAGATGGAAAAGGTGAGGAATAGGGCTGTGGGTGGGAGGAACCAGAGGTGTGAGGCTGTGCACGTAGACATGTGAAGTGAAACATGTTGCTATCTATTTCTGGAGCCAGCCAGCCAATGGGGTTTTATGAATCCATTTGTTCAATCTACTGTGACAATTCCCACCAGCCACAAGGACAGGTACCACCCACGGCTCAGTCTCTAGAACCAGAAAATTTGGTAGAAGAAAGAAAGCAGGGATTTCCATCTTTAAGAGCCCTTTGCATTCCCAGGCCTTTACTATCCCCTGTTCTTAGTGGAGACCATCAGTCCATCAGTCCATCAGTCCATCAGTCCATCATGTCCATCAGGTCCATCAGGTCCATCAGTCCATTTGGCTCCAGGCTCAAGGGATGTGTAAAGCTTTGAGCACTTCACCCAGGATGAGCTGGAACCCCTGGAGACAGGCATGAGCTTAGGCAAAGTTAAGCTCAAGTGGCAAACCCCAGCTTTGCCACTTGCCATTTGTGTGGCTCTGAGCTACTCATGTCACCTCCCTGCTCAGTAGTCTCACTTGAGGATTCTGTTTGCATCTCACAGGATGTTTGAGGTAATCCTGCAGTGAGGAGAGGGAACATGAAAAGCCCTCAGTAAGTCAGCCCTGCCACGGATAAATATAAGCACCTCTTGAGTGTTACCCCATAAGTATAATGTGTTGTCAATGCTAAATGGCATGCTAAACTTTGGACAGCTGTGTGATGGAATAGTATGCAGGGTAACAGGTACCAAGGAAAGGGTAGGGACACTGCTTAAAGGGAAGGACAGGCTTTCAAGTAGGGTGAATGCACGTCATAGCTTGCTCTTGTGGCACCCAAGTGATGCCACTAGTCTCTCCAGTTGTTGAATTGTGAATTGTTGGGCTCATTTTATGTCTTTTTGGCTACTAGGGCTACCAAGTTGGGCATTCAAATAAGATGTTGGGACTTAATTTGGTGGTGCCTTTAATTCTTTACCTTTAATTCCAACTACCCCAGGAGGCTAAGATAGGAGAATCAGAAGTTCAGGGCTTTCCTGGGCTACAGAATAAATTCAAATCTATCTTGGGAAACTTAGTGAGACCCCCCCATCTCAAAAGAAATAAAAGAAGGGAGGGGTGTTTGCCTAAAGTGCACAAGGCCCTAGGTTCAATACTCAGTACTGTAAAATAAATAACAAGCAACTTTGATGATGTCAACGATGAAAAGAAAGATGACCACATACAGTGATGGATGAGGACAGCAGTGTGTGTTTGGTGGAGAGTCGCAGATGATGAGGAAGAATAGTTCAGGAACAGAAAGGGTTCCTTGCTATGATATAATGGAGTTGAGTCTGAGGTTCAAACTTGATCATGCTGCTTATTGGCTTCATAACTTTGGATGGTACCAGTCCAGTTTTCATATGATCAAAGTGGAGAGGAGGATTATTCGTCAAAAGAAGGTGTGAGAAATCAGAGGTAATGTATGTAGCACATGTCTCAAATACATGACATTTGAAAACTCTGGCCCCATGGCCCCATCCCAGTTCCACTCTGAGGAACTCTTTTTCCATCCCTTCCAGGTCCCTCTGGCTCACAATATTTTTGGCCTCATTGGCCCCAACGCAGGCCTTGGCTTTGCCATAGGTAAGTAGTGCCCTCAAAGTAAAAAAGAAGCCTTTGAAAATTTCCTTTGGGTCAGATTCCTTTCCTCCCCATTTTCCCATCAGAAGAGGATGGCAGAAAGGCAGGAAGGGGACAGAAGATGGCAGATGTGCAGGGAGGTTCCTGGTTCCTACCTGGACCTATGTTGGTACTGAGTGTGGGGAGAGCAAGCCAGGGAGGCAGAGTGGAAGCCGATGCTGTAGCTATGGGTAAGCTCACCGATAACATCCTGTTTGTTCTGGCCACAGGCATGGTGGATTCCTCTTTGATGCCCATCATGGGATACCTGGTGGACTTACGCCACACCTCTGTGTATGGGAGTGTCTACGCCATCGCTGATGTGGCCTTTTGTATGGGCTTTGCTATTGGTATGTTGGTTGGGAGCAGATGGGAGCTCCCAGGCCCAAGTGACCCAGTCTCCCTTCTCCATTGTAGCTTACCTGGATGTGAAACCAGAGTCCTTATTCTCTTAGGGATCTGAAGACAGTGGAATCTGCTATAGCATCTGTGGTTACCAACTGTCCCTAGCATAGTGTTTTACAGGTGACTGATTCGACAAACACTTGGAATTTGATTTATTTTTCCACAGGCCCATCTACTGGGGGTGCTATTGTACAGGTCATTGGCTTCCCATGGCTCATGGTCATCATTGGTGTCATTAATATCATCTATGCCCCTCTCTGCTGCTTCCTGCAGAACCCGCCAGCTAAGGAAGAGAAACTTGTAAGGCACTCTGGGTGATGAATAAATACATGTTTGTTTCTTCCTGTGCCTCCCCTGACCCTTCACTTTGAGCTCACTTCCTCTCTGCTGGTCAGTTCTCTGTTTTGTAAGCATTTCTGTTCTTCCTAGCACACTTATCCTTCCCTTTTAGCCTTTCCTTTCCTTTCTTTCTCTAAGCAACCAGGTCCCCTATTATCTGGATCTTAAGTAAAGGAAAATGGAGAGTAGGCATGGTCACACACATCTGATATCCCAGCATTTGGGAGATAGAGGTAGTAGGATAGAAGTTCAAGCTCATCCTCAGCTACACATGGAATTAAAGGCTCGCCTGGCCTTCATAAAATCAAATCAAAACAAAACTAAATTAAAAAAAGAGAAAAGGAAAGAACAATGAGAATCTTACTAAGAGTTAGGGATATTGGCTGTAAAGGCATCCTGTGGTTACTATGGCAAGACTCGATTTGCTAAGTGATCTCCTCTATAAATAGCAGCATTCTGTTGAGTGTGTTCATTCATTCACTCCCGTGCTCATCCATTTGAATCTGCCTTTATCCTCATCTGGTGATGTCTTTTTAAAAAATTGACTTCATTTATTTTTGTCTGTGTGCAGTGCCTGGAAGTTAGTGTGTAAGAGGAGGCTGTTGTCTTCTTTTCTTATTGTTTGCCTTACTGCCTTGAGACAGGGTCTCTCAGTGTACCAGAGGCTTGTTCTTTGTCTGGGCTGGCTATCCAGTGAGCTCCCAAGGTCTGCCTGTCTCTATTCACCAGTACTAGGATTACAGGCATATGACCATGCACAGTCTTTTATATGGGCGCCTGCAGAGTTAAGTGCTCATAACCACTGAGCCATCTCTCAGCTCAGGCCATGTCTTTTAAAGTTAAAACGTAGTCTCCAGGTAGAAGATCCTGCACACTGTATGATTTAGTTAATATGCTGCTTTGCTCTTCTTGTAGCATGAAGATCCCAGCAGCCCTAGGGGCCTCATGGATTCAGGAAGGATGTAGGAGCTGCTCCAAGGAACCGGAGTAGGCTGAAGATCTGTAGAGAGGAGTACACATTTCAGCCAGCTTCTTGCTATGCCTTGTACCAATTAATGCTAGGATTCAAACACAACCATATCAGATGTTTGTCCTTACTGGACTTGATATGCCCAGGTACCTTGGAAGGCCTGGGCCTACCCATGAAGCAGAAAGAGGATGCTGTAGTTACATCTTGAATTTTTCTAACACTAAGCTTGGATATGCTAGTGTGGACAAGAAACAGGATGGTCAAAGCTATGCAGTAATATCTCTACTTGTCTCTTGCTGCAGGCTATTCTGAGCCAGGAATGCCCCATGGAGACCCAGATGTATGCAGCCCAGAAGTCCCCAAAGGCATTTCCCTTAGGGGAGAACAGTGATGATCCTGGAAGTGAGGAGTAGCTGAAGAAGGTGATACCTGTGCCCCATCCCAAGTGACTCCATAAGGCTTGGATTTCAGTGACCACTTGTTCCCCAGGGACCAGATCATTCAATGGGTTTTATTTTTCTTTCATCTGGATGTCTCCCTTCCTCCCTTCTCATCGATGTCTTGCCCTTACTCACCTGTGCAACTCACCACTCTCCCTCTGGGTTTGATGCCATAGGCGGCCCACTTTTTGTGGGAGGACAGTGCTACTTCCTGCCAGACCAAAGTGAGGCTGATTAAAGTTGAGTTGAGACAAGTTCTGCAAGGGATGACTCACTTCCTGCAGGCAGTATTGAACGATGTGCCTGTGAACCAGAGGGACCAATGGCAAGCCTTGGTTTGTTCTCTGGTTTAATTTGACATATTCCCAACGATCATGAGATTTGATCTCTGTCCTGTGATATGTTTCCCCTGATTTTCCCAGTTGAGCTTCAATAGATAGTCTTTTGCTTATTTAAAAAAAATATATATATATATCTTTATGTGTAGGTGTATGTGCTAAAATGACTTCACCCTCATTAAATGAAGCCTTTCTGCTTTTTTCATTACTCAATTGAAAGAAAACAAGCAGCTTTCCTAGACTTGAGTTATGTCTATTTTTGTGATTTCTCATGTATGTTTGTATCTTTCCTGAACCTCTTAAGGGTTTAACTCTTAAAATAAAAGTGGTTAAAAGACAGAAAACAAAAGAAACAAACAAACAGAAAAACAACCCCAAACCAAGAACATTGCATTAGACTCAAGAGTTCTCTCATAAAGCAAAAAGAAACTTGAAATGTCTCCCAATGTGTGTTTCCTAATACTAGGAGTAGAATAAGTCGCTCATTGTTCACACGTGTCAATGAGTAAGTCATTATACAATTCAGACATGATAAGCCAGACGCTTCTTTGTGGCAGGAGAGAGTGTGTGGGAAAATACAGTGGGTGTTGTAGATCACATGAAATTTTGCTACGTTTTTGAAATAGTTACTGGGTGATGGAGACTCAAGGATATGGGAGACATGACACTCACCCTAAGTAGTTTTCATTTATTTAAGCAAACAGAATGAAATTTACAAACAAGTTAGTATACACTATTCACGGATGCTCAGGTCTGGGTGGGGATAACAGCAGAGATGGAGGTGGGGAAAAGATGCTGTGGAGGTACCTTGATGTCAGACGGGGGTGTTCAGACTCGACCTGCAGTGACACCTGGATTACTATGTTCTTCCCTGGGAGTTGGGTAGGTTCAGGACAAACCCTAATTCACCAGAACACATTTTGGCTGACTCTCAATGAATCTGTGTCACTTAGACAATGAATAATCTGATTAGTGGATGTGTTTTGGGGAGTTTGGCTTTAAACTAGACTTCCTTGATTTGCAGAACCAGATAGACTTGTATCATTTAGTGCAAAGGACATGCTTCTCACATTTTGAAGAAGCCTAAAGGTGAAATAAGCACATTATTTAGCTGAGTGTCTAAGCCATAGCTCCCAATGAAGGCTGAGGGGGGGAGAGAAAGAGGGAGGGAGGGAGGGAGGGAGAGAGAGAGTATGCAGGCCGCCAGACCTTTAAATAGGGAAGGGAGGGAGCACATCCATGTGGGTGGGGTTTGTAATAAAAGTTGGCCTTGTTACAGGGACAGCTAACATGCATTTCAAAACAAAGGAAGAATTTAGCAGAAGTTATCTGGAGGATAAACTTAGTCTTTATTAGTGGCTCTGCAAGGAACATGAGAAGAATGCATGGAAAGCATCAAACATTGGCAGGTCATAGCAATCTTCAAAAATTGAAAATGTCAATCCAGTGAAAAAAGCAGCAGATGATCTTTCCCACAAAACAATCGAGATGTACTTTTCTCCTCATAAAAGGAGGCAGGGCAAAGAACACTCAATGACGGTCGAACAAAGAAGGCAGAAGAAAATGCCAGAAAGATGTTGGACATTCTCAGAGTGTAGACAAACCTAAAGGCTTCATTCTCCAATACAAAAGTGTGGCACTGCCATATCTCATGGAGAGGCAGACAGAACAGGAGGAGTTGGAGAAATACAGAAAAAAATTGGGATGATGGCAGGGAAAGTGGTGTGGGAGAGACAGGAAAATTCATATGGGGAGGAACCTAAGTCCAAGAAGCTAGGATTAACATGGCTTACACTTTCTAGAAAGGTCTGCTTATGGTGTCCTCAGAGCCTCAGGATGCTTCCACAGTAGAGTGGTCCTACGGTGTCAGTGAGCTGAGATCGGGGTGACTTGAAGAATATTCTCTCCCAGTGTGCCATCTTCCTTATGGGATCCATTCTTCTATGGTAAGGCATGAGTTGAAGAGGTGACTGTTGGAAAAGACTGCACTCTGTCACTCTCGTGTTTAAGTCTTCTGAGGTTGACATGAAGAAAGGGCAAGGTAACCTGTCCACATAGCACTTCAGATCTCACAGATGGCACACAGCAGGAAGTCTTAGGGGTCTTTAGTTAGTACTTGTTAGTTGTACCTATGAGGGCAGAGCTACATGGGCCATCACCAGGACCCACAGAAATTATACAATTTGGGCCTCCTGAATTCACCCTACAACCTTTTGTACCAGACAAACACTCTCTGGATCATGGAAGAATTCAGTCAGACAGTTCTCCAGTTATGCTGGGAAGTGCTTAAGAGAAGAGTGGTCATAAGTAATGGGGGTAGGAGTAAACAAAGTATTAGGTTTCAATATGAAATATCCTCTTGAGGCTCATGTATTGAATGCTTGGTTCCCAATTGATGGTGTTATTTTAGGAGGTTCTGTGAACTGTAAGGTGAGGCCCAGTTGGAGGAAGTATGTCACAGGGGTGGGGGATTTTTCAAGGGGCTGTCTTGTATTGGCTCCTTCCTGTTCTCCTACTTCATGTCCACCTTTCCATGACTAAGGACCTCTGCCATGTGCCATCCTAACATTCTGCCCAAATATGAAGGGCCTTTAGCCATGGCTGGAACCCTCTGAAACCAGGATCCTTCAGCCGTCCTTGCAGGAGTTAGTCACAGTGGTAGAGAGCTGACTAATTCACACATCTTCCTGTCCTGCCTGTCTAAGTGAGCTGGGCATTGTCCCGTCACATCTCTATGCCAAAGCATCCGCTTCCGCAGACATGGCTTTCTGTGTTTCTCTGCATGTGTAACATTTTGGGATAGCTTCCAGAGAGTCAGGGACAGGGCCTCTGTGAAGAGCCTTTAGCAAAGCCGAGAGGCAGCAAGCCTGCACCACCAGCTCAGAAACACAATTGTAAAGCCCCGCCCCCACCCCCGTTTTCTTCTCTCCCTCCTTCCTCTGTACTTCCACTTCTCTTTCTCCTTTTCCTCCTGCCTCCCCTCTTCCCTGCCCTCCTTCTCTTTTGGTCCTTCTGGCTCCTCTTTCTCTTCCTTCTGCTTTTATTCTTGTTCTAGAGAATGAAGAACACAGTGTTAGCAGAGGCAGCAGGTTTGCTCACCAGGTTGAGTCATTACACAGTCTCTCCTGCATAAAGATGTTTTAGTCAATGATGGATTGCATATGATAGTGGTCCCATGAGATCATAATAGAGTTCAAATATTCCCGTCTCCCCATGGTTTTGATCTGTCTTAATGCCATACTTGTCTATGGAGATACTGGTGTATATAAACCTTCCATGCCAGTCATATCAAAATTGAGCACAGTTATGTGTGTGATACTTAATAATGACAATAAATAACCATGTTCGTGGGTTTATGTATTAACCATGTTGCACTTTTTAAAGATGTTTTTATTTTACTTTTTTATGTATCACTGTTTTGCCTACATGCATGTCCCTGTACCATGTGTATGTCGGATGTCCTTGGAGGTCAGAACGTCAGATCCCCTGAAACTGGAGTTACAGAAGGTTGTGAGCCATCTTGTGGTTGCTGGGAGTATAACTCAGGTCCTCTTAACCACTGAGCCATCTCCCCAGCCCCCATTATATACTTTTTGTGATGTTATCACACGCGCACGAACACACACACACACACACACACACACACACACACGTTTGAGACAGTGTCTCATGTTGCCAGGCTGGCCTTGAACTTCGGGTCCTCCTTCCTTATTCTCCAGAGTTGAGTGCTGGGATTACAGGCATGTGCTACTACACTTTGTTTATGTTGGTGCTGGGGATGTGAGCCCTAGCTTTGTGCATCTAATATGAACTCCATCTGCAGCCCCTACTTAATGTATTTAAAACAGCTCCAGGTAGGTCTTTTAGGATTCGTTCAAAAGAACGCAGGCATTGTTATAGTAGGGGCAATGTCAGCTCCATGCAAACTTTTACATCTGCAGAACTTCCAGTGAGAAAAAGGTAGAAGACCTTGTACGGAGGCCTGCCTAATGTATATATTTTTGTCTTCATTTTTAATTTTAAAAAGTTTAAAAATAAAAGTTTAAATTTAAAAGTAACAACAAGTTTATATAATGAATGCATAAAGACAAAACATTTTAGTGGATTTATTTTTGTTTGTTGGAGGTATGTTATAGATGATTTTCCAAAGTAATATAGGTTTACCTTGAACTCACAATGGTCCTCCTGCCCCACAGCCTTCTGGGTGCTGTAATCACAGTCAAGCACGACTACACTCATCTAGAAAAATATTTTTGTTTTTTAGCCAAGTATTATTTGATAAAAATATTTTAGAAATCCAGAAAAATTAGAAGCTTTTTAAAGTAAAAATGTTAGCGAAACCTAAATTAGTTTATTATTTAAAATAATTAAAAAATAAATGTAGCGAAGTCCATGTGTATAGTGCTCATCAAGTCTTCAGGAGGATATGGTGACATCTTCTGCATTCCCTCCTCACTCAGTCCCTGACTCTCAAACTTCTAATCCTGCAAGCTCTATTAAGGGACATGCCCCAGTGGGTGTGCCATTGTGGCTTTCATACTGTACTGCCATTGTACCTTTTATTTATTTGGATACATTTAGATACTCAAATGCTTAACCACTTGTGGAGTTACCCAAATTGTTCTACCATTGTCTCTAACATTCAGTTGCAGAAATGAGCCCTGTGGATTTGCGAACAAAGAAGGCTACGCCTTGTAGCCTAGGAGTTTGCTGGGCCACACCTTCAGGATTTGTAAACCAGGCAGTGCTCTTAGAGTTATACCTCCAGTCTTTGTTTTTACCTTTTGTTTTGTTTCAGTTACCCAGGCTTGTCTTGAATTCATCCTGTATCCCACACACTCCTTGAAGTTATGATCCTCCTGCCCCCATCCTGTGTAGAACGGCAGGCCTATACCTCCATCCTGTGAAGGCAGAACAGCAGGCCTATACCACCATCCTGTGAAGGCAGAACGGCAGGCCTATACCACCAGGCTAGGCTCTGTTTGAGTTCATGTTCTCACAACCAGGAAAATACCTAAGATTCTTTCATCATAATGGATTATAGACTGTAATTCTTAAATAATGCATGACCATAGTTAAAGCAAAATGCATCATATATGAAAAACATGACCGGTTTTTAAGAATAACTTTTGTTTCTTGACAATTTCATATATGTTATATAGCACATTCTAGTTACTTTGGCCCACATTCTCTCTCATCTCATTCCCACCCATGCAAGTCCCACTTCCTTACGAATCTCATTTTTGCATTCATGACTGTTTTGTATTGTCTTGTTTCTGACTGAGTTTAACTAGGGTCGTCTGTGTGACCACAGGTTTGGATAGTGGGCTCACCAGTTGGCATGCAATTAGATACTATGCCTTCCCCTCTAGAATCTGTTAGTTGCCAGTAGTTCAACAGTAAGTGGTAGCGTTCCAGGAGGCCCTTCCCCAGGCAACAGCTGACTGTTGGCCAGGACAGTCTTGTGTAGGCCTAGTACTAGTAAAGATGGTTGCTGTTAGTTCATGGTTGCCATGGCCATCTCATGCCTAGAAGATGGCATTTCATAGCTCTTCTCTCTGTCTCCCAGAGCTTTCATTCTTTCTGTCTCATCTTCCAAGATGATCACTAAGCCTTAAGGTGGTGATATAGATGGGTATAGATGTATTGTTTAGGGCTGAGACCTCAACAGCCTAATTCTTAGCATCTTGTGCAGCCATGGGTTCCCATGTTCACCTTCACTCACTGCAAAGAGAAGTTTTCTTTAATTAAGGCTGAGACTTAATAGACTTTGTTTATCATATAATATTTAGAAGGTGATTTGATGCTGTGTCAATTTAGCTGCTATGCAGGAGTAATATGTTCTCACTTAGGCTCTAAGACCTCCTCAGGCATCATGGGCTTTTGACTGAGTTTACAATACTAGGCATTGATACTGTCTTGTGGAACAGTCCTCAGATCCAACCAGAGAGCAGTTAGTTAACACTGTAACAGTTGTGCCCCTATTCCACCAATGGGCACACATTAGAGTTTCAGGCTAGAGAGATGGGTCAGCATTTAAGCTCTTCCAAAAGACCCAAGTTCAGTTCCTAGCACCCACCCTGGGCATCTCACAAGCACCTGTAACTTCAGCATCTGCTTTTGATCTCCACGGGCACCTGCATACATGCTTATAGTATACATACACACACACACATACACATAAATACATTTTTTTAAATCTTTCAAAAATTCAACAGTTTTTGAGCCACTCCTTATGGCTAATGGATCCCACTCTCTATTTTCTTTCATTTATCTTTTCCTTTATTTTTTTAAACTTTATTCTCTCATACATCAGATCTCAATTGCAGTTTTCCCTCCCTACACTCCTCCAGTTCCCCACCGCCCCTTCTCCTCTCCCCCAGATCCACTTCTCCTCCATTTCCCTTTAGAAAAGAGCAGGCCTCCCGGGCATAACAAGTTACAATAAGACTAGGCATAAACCCTCATATCAAGGATGGATGAGGCACCCCAGTAGGAGGAAAAGGGTCCCAAGAGCAGGTGAAATACTCAGAGTCATGCCCCATTCTCACTGTTAGGAGTCCCACAAGAACACCAAGCTACACAACCATAACATACATTTAGAGGACCTACATCAGTCCCGTGCAGGCTCCCTGATTGTCACTTTAGTCTCTGTAAGCCCCTATGAGCCCTGCTTAGTTGATATTGTGGACCATTTTCTTGTGGTGTCCTTGACCCCTCTGGCTCCTACAATCCTTCCTCCGCCTCGTCTGAGAGGTTCCTCTAGTTCCACCTAATGTTTGGCTGTAAGTGTCTGCATTTGCCCCATCAGTTGCTGCCATCCTCTATTTTCATATTCTTATCTATTATTATTATTACTATTGTTATAATATTACAGAAGGATTATTATATTATGGAAGTTGCCCAGCTTTTTCTTGATTTGACAGCAATTTGATATAATCCACTGAATATCTTTGCTGGCCCCTTCCCTGCCCTTCAGCTTTCAAATATAGTTTTATCTTGACTTTCTAAATTAAATGACACTTATTTGCATGATTATTTCTCACTGCTGAACTGGGGGTGGAGTTTTTTTCAACCACATTTTGTTTCGCTGGAATCTCTCTGTCTCCTTACGGGGCTGCCTTCTCTCTCCACCAACTTTCCCTGTGTCCAGTCACAGGTTCGGCTGCTTTTACTCTGCTCTAGGCCGCACGGGCAGAGATTCCACATAGCTTCTGCATGAGGTGCTCTCTTCCTTAGGCTCCAGAGCCCACAGATGGTGCAAGGACACTTAGAAAGGGTGTGGCAGAGCAGGGCTAACAACCTGAGATCATTGTCTTGACACACAGCTAAGACTTCCCCCACCCACCCGAGTGTTTTCCTTCCTTTCTCTTCTCTCTCCTGTCTTCTCTCCTTAGCACTTTCTTTTCATTGGAGTGTAACACATCCAACACGTGTAGGTTTTAAGTGTATACTTGATGAATTTGGAGATAAATTT
>LZPO01036854.1:0-12236 GCA_001675575.1 Neotoma lepida | reverse complement strand
TGAAAAAGGGCCTGTGAGCTGCAGGCTGACTAGGAAATGTTGGGGGTGGAGCTGACCAGGGGAGCAAAGAGATCAGGGCCTAGCTGGAGGACTCGACCTTTTCTGAATGGTAAACTTTGGGGAGTATTAAGCTGAGGGAATGGCATGATACAACTGAGAATTTACTTTTTATGATATGGGGAGACTAGTTACTGTTATTCCACCAGTCAGGAGCGTGGCGGCAGTGATGGTGCCAGTATCTGATAAGGGGTATTTTTACTAGCCACATGCTAAATTTATCAGCATTGCTATGGAAAACTCCACCATAGTTTTTCCCTTCATAAATCATGTTTTACAGAAATCTCCTTTTGGGGATATTTTNACTTTTCAAAAGTAATTGGAAAGCCCTTTTTTTCCCCTAGTGTATTTCACAGTGGAAAATATTAGTGGTATTTGAATGATGGTTTAGAAAATGATTAAGACTCATTAATGCAGTGCATGTCCAGGGCCGCTCTTAGTCTGTGTCTTCATCCTCTTTATGTTGCTCTGAGGAAGTACACAGGCTGGGTACTTTATGAAGAGATTGTCTCAACTGAGCTGATGGGTTAGAGGGTCTGGCTGTCACAGCATGGTAGAAATGTAGAAAGGGAACAGGCCAACTGCTGTTGGGGCATGTACCATCGAGGAAATGGATCAGATAGGCCCTGAACTATTCCTCAGAACACTGATTCTTTGGGGAACTTATCCAGTCTCTTGAGACCTTGGCTGCTTTATAAGCTAGTCACTCATCCCTTCTGAGGGTGGTACCCATGTGGCCTACCTCATAGATGCACCACCATTCAACATTGCTAGACCAGGAACCAAGCTGCTAGCATGTAAGCCTTTGGGGACAGACTACATCTAGACCACAGTGGTGTGTTTGANTTGGTATAGCTCTAGTAGTTGATGGAGTATTCAGAGTTTTCTGTATCACTCTTATGAACGTTACAGTAATTGTGGGAAGTGGTAAAACTAATGTGATTTTCAGTGTTTGACCTTAGTTTGAGCTAATTTGTAGGATTTAGTGAGGGCCACTCTTGAAACATGTGTCTTAGTGGTACTGAAAAGCTTAGCTGAACTCTTCTGTACCTTAGGAGAAGCATCATCAGTGTCTGAAGACCTCTTCACTAATGCTGCTTTTAAATAGTTGGGTTTATATAGTATTGATTTGGGTTTCTCTTATAGTCATTGTATTCTCATTCTTCAGTTAGTAGTGTATCTTTGTGTGTGTGTGTGAGAAAGGATATGCTGTGTAGTGCAGGCTAACCCCAAACTCACTGACCTCCTGCCCCAGCCCCCTGACACAAATATGAGTTAACACACTCAACTCTGTTTGATATTTTAAATTTCAAGAATTAATGAATGAAATTATTACAAATGATTTAATTAATGAAGTATTTTATCATAATTCAGGCAACAGTATTTTGATAAGGCTTTTCCATGTAGGTACTATAAGTATAAATAGTCTAAATCTGTAAGAGAAGAAAAAATGAAATAATAAACTGCAGAGCTGAATATCTCTTGTCTCTCCAGGACACAAACTGAAAACAAATCATTTCTAGAATGAGCAACCACTTAATTTCAGTAAAAACATAGGAGGCACAAGTCAGCTTCTAAAACGTTAAAATAACTTGCAAAAGTTTTCTTATTAATGAGTGTTGATAGAGCGAAGACAAGACACCTGTAAGGTACCAGCATGCCATGTGCTTCAAGTGATTTCCTGACAAAATATCAAGACTTCCAAAATAGTTCTTGTAGGAGTGGATCGTGTCAGTTTAAATGTATGGTCCTGATCCTCACAAAACATATCTACTGAGATGAAAAACACCTTTTGGAAAACTTTAAAAATCAAAGCAGTAAAATTGGAGTCATTATTGATGAAGCTCCAACTATTTCACATAGAGGTATAATAATTTACTTAAAAAGCAATATTGAAGACTTTGAAGATGGCATGATGGCGTTTGTTGATTTCATGGAGCCGGAGGGAGTGACATCTGAAATACATTAAATTTTATTGTCGTTCTCAAGAAGAATTCAAGAAAAATGGCTTCCATGAGCCATGTTTGCAGGAAGACCTCATGCATTTTGCACAGATGATGCAAGTATGGTGCTGAGGAGAAGTCTCTCATCCAGATGCCCTGTCTCACTGGTGTTTTGCCTGGGTGGCTTGAAAGATAAACCAAGGAAACCTTGTAACATTTTATGTTGAAAAAATTGGCTACTTCACATCCAATAAACACTAGAGTTAATCAGCATTCTTAAGAATCTGGAGTTGCAATAATGAAGCACCCTAGCCTTGGCGGGCAGCATGTTGTGACTTACATAAACTGAGCTTGGATGTCCAGTAATGGCATGAAGATTCACTGGTACCGGACTGTGAGGTAACAGTTGGCCAGTTGGAGTGTTTAGGGGTTTGGCCTTAGTGGGTGATATTCTAACTGATGTTATGTGACATTTTTCTTTGTTTTTAGGAATAAGGAAATTGTAATGGCTAACATGGACAGATTAAGTTGATAAGTATTCGATGGCAGAAGACACATAAAACCAAATAGAGGAGACTATGGTAGTGAATCAGAATATAGCAGAGAACCAAATTTGAAAAGAAACACAGTAAGAATTCCAGGGAAACATATTAAGTTACCAACAAATGATGTGAGCATGGACTTTATTGACTATAAATATGAGTAATGCAGTTAATTTTTAATAGCGTCTTTTTAATTCATTGATACCTAGGATTTGACCAGTTGTTTTTAAAACACAATAGAGTGAAAGTAAAAATCCCATCTAAGAAGTGATTTCCATGCTTGGGTGATGGTAGAAATAGTGGGTGTATACACCTCAGTGCGGTTAGGTCAAGAAGCAGGTACTGAATGTGTATTAGTTGGGCAGCATTGTCAGGGTCCTTGTGTGTAGGGACTTGTTCACCTGCTTCCTTCAGCCAAATGGAGCTGTGGACGAGCTTGGCTTCTTTAGTCAAATCCTAGCTCAGACATTGAGTCACATGCACAAATACTTCAAGGAGAGGACCACGCTAACAATTTCTAACAACTAACAGATGGCTTGGAAATAAGTGGGATGCCTTGAATGATTGATGTAGCCTGCACCACTGAGTCTAGTTTCTTAGTATGAATACCAGGAAATAGATGGTAGTGTTTTTAAATATTTAAAAGCAGCTTCACTTAGCATTTTAGGATTTGAAACAGCATAATTCCTTATCAGGACTCTTCTGTGAGTCTTTCAAGTAGATTTCAGTATATCGTATAATATATCTTAAATTAAAATTAGAAATCTGATTCACGATTCTTACATTGAATACTTCAGAAAAGAGATGGATTGATTCAGAGTATTGGGATTTTCCTAGTTTCAGCAATTAAAATGTTTGGCACTAACATTTTTTTTGTTCTCTAACACTAGTTTCATACTTTCAAGTGCCAATGACAGTGTGTGTGACTCTGCTTTGCTGGGTAGTGTGAATAGAAGAGTTCACACTTTCAAATAGAGTGTCTCTTGCATTTTCTCTGATTGGTGGAGTAGTTGCCCTGTCCACATGCCAGGGGCCCATGTCTGAATCTCTGGGACTTGTGAATATGTTGCCTTCATGGCAAAGGAACTCTGCAGTAGAATTAAGGCAGGAACTTTAAGAGGGATTATCATGGATTATCCAGATGGGCCCAGTATAATCACAAGAGCCCTTAACAGCGGAAGGGAGGATTTCTAATGAATGACTTAGAGAGAGTAAGGGCAGAGGGGTAAGAGGGACTCTGAGGTAGAGGAAGAGGACCCGAAATCAAAGAGTGCCTGCATCCTCTAGAAGCTAGGGGCAGACCTGGCAGCCAGCAAGGAAATATAACTTCAGTCTTACCATCATGGGATCTATAGGCAACCTGAATATCTTGGAAATGGTCTTCCCTGGAACTTGCTCACTGTTTGATGTTGACTGCTATGATTCTGGCAGAGAATCCAGGGTGCCTGCTGAGTACTGGTGAACAGATATACAAGATACTTTATTGTGGTTTTAGCTGCAGAGGGCTTTGGTGACTTGTTAGAACAGCAAGAGAAAACTTATACATGCTGTTCTGTGGGAAATTAAGTATAAAATGCCTAGATTTGTGATTAGTTCTCAGTCTTGTGTTAGAGGAAACAAAGACATTGAGATTACAGAACTGAAGGATGAAGAATAATTTTGGACCTAGAGTATTAAAACAGGAAATCTTGATTCAAGCACATGGCATCTTTAATTATCAGTGTAATTATCTATATTACATTTATATAATAATTAAAATTTTGACTCAATGCATGTATTAGTTGGAAAAATAATTTAATTTGTGTTGTCCTTAAAGCAAAATTTTGTTTTAACATATCAGTATTGGAGAATATTTTTATCTATAATTATTCTTTTAATCAAACTTACTTGAATTATGACCCAGTTAGTCACTTGCAACCCTCTGTTGAGGACACTTAAAATGTCCAAAAGAGCTGGGTAAGTTGACTGAGGTCATTAAGGTGGGTATGCTGCCCAGGGCCCCAGAACATTGGCCTGTTGTTGCTGCAGGTAGTAAATTCCCTAGAGAACAGGAACCAAAGCTGAGGTTTGCTTCTGACTGTCCTCCCTCCCAGAAGTGTGACTTTGAAAATCCATCCATTGCCAGACAAGGACTGCGGTGGTGACACAGTGAATTAATACAATTCTTGCTCGTGAAGTGGAAGCTACCAGGCTGATGAGATGGTTCGGTGGGTAAACTGCTTGTGCACAAGAACAAAAGCCCGGGTTTAGATCCCAGCACCTACATAGGAGCCAAGTGCAGCGGCATGTCAGCACATCTGTAACCCTGGCACCGGGGTTACAGAGAAAGGCAAATCCCCAGAATGTGCTGGCCAGGCACATTTGGTGAGAGACCTGTCTCAAAAAATAAAATGGAGAGTAATGGAGGACACCTGATGTGTCAGCCTTTGGCCTCCACACACACATGCTCGTGAGACACACACACACACAATTTAAAAGATTGCAGAAGGGAGTTGCCTTATAGTTGAATTGGCAGCACCAGTGGTTTATGAAATCAGGTGTTGTGCAGAGAGCCCTTCTGCAGAAAATCGGTGGTGGAGGCTTGGCTTTAATGATAGCTAGTATGTTTGCAGAGGCGGATATGATAGCATGCTGTAGAGGTGCATGGATGGAATGAATTCAGTGTAGCTGAAAACGGTGATGGACTACAGAGGGGAGTCACAAAGGCGTCGGCTGCCTCGGAGTCACTGCTGCTGTTTTAGACATCTGCATTAAAGTGCGCTAATGATTGCTGAGAAAGTATCTCGGCCTCTTTGAATCCTGTGATGATGTCCAGTAGTATTGACGTTTTTGCAGTTGATATGCGGCATGCTCTAGTTAAGGAAAGCATGGCTGCTGGGACCTTTGCTTTTGTCTTACTGTGAGAGGAGATGCTTGCTTGTACCTTATTCTCTTTCCTTTTCCAGCTGCCCCCTGAGTTCCTCACACGTCTGCTCTCTTCCTCTCTATTCCCCAAATAGCGTTTCCCCCTNAATTCTGTGCTTTTGCCAGTAACATCCTTATTTGCTCAAGGGTGTTTCAGTCTCATCTAACTTGTGCTCTCATCTCCTCAGGATTGCCCTCTAGCTCCTAGCCTCAGAGAGAAGTCCTTTCTGAGCTCACACAGTGGTGCACTGATTCTGAATTAGAGTTTGACCCCCTATCCTTATCCTCAAAGGCCAGAACTCGTGCGTTTCCGTGTTCCGTGCTTAAACAGATACTCTTACCTGCCTTGGGCCTGGGACAGCAGGTTATCCTAACAGCCTGCCAGGTAGTAACTATTATATGGTAGTGATGGCATTTGGCTAATGTACACCGATATTGNTGAGGTGGTCTCTGCAAAGAGTTACTCATAAAAAAGTCATGATGGCCTCTAGTTACATGAAACCAGCACCCACATTTACATACTGGCTGTTGAGTTGTATGAGAAACTTTTAGCTATAATGCATTGATGGGTTAAAATCGATAAAGCAGATTTGAATATGGGTTTCCTCTGTGAACTTGATAGTTTATCATTTTCTTAGATCACTGGAAAATGTGGTCAGTGATGAGAATGTGGGGAGAAGGCCTTCTTAAGCGAAGGTGCATGTGGCCTGCACAGCTTTCATTGCTCACGCAGTCCTCAGCCTGCCAACTGAGTTCCACTCCTTGCTTTTTGAACCGAGGAGTTGTTCTGCATTTGTTTGTGTGCGTAGAGTTGCACCCTTGTTAAACGTAAACAATTAGGTGTAAAAAGAGAGTTTTCTGAGATGGTTGATGATACCTGGTTGAAATTGTTAACTATCAGCATCCTTTTCTATCAACACTTAAGAAAATCGTTTTTATTAGTACCCTAGTCAGGGAACTAATGAGGGACAGAACCCATGGAGTGAGTATTATTGAAAGGGGGTTCCTTAGATCAGCTTGCACGGTACAACGGCTGGACCACAGCCGAGAGGCAGAGTCTGGAAGGTGCTCAGCCCATGATGTCCAGAGCCTGGATGTCCCAGCACCACCANTTTGGAGCTGAAGGCCTGGAAGATTCCTGGGGAGCTTCTGGTCTTTAGTCGGTGGGGAAAGCTGAAGAAGCTGGTTCTGCTGTCAGGAAAGGAATCCAACAGTGGTGGTGACAGGATAGGTAAACTTGCCGGCAAGTGTAAAGGCAAGCAGGCAAAGCCACACCTCCTCTTCCGTTTTCCCTTATCTGGGCTGGAAGGAAGGTGCCACTCACATCAGGGTGGGTCCAAACACACAAAATAATATTAAAAAAATTAAAGACATTCTTATATTTATGACGCTAGGCGGCACAGGAACATAACTATATAATGTTGGTTGTCTGGATCTGGAATCAACTAAAAAGCAAGCACCTGGGCACTCCTGTGAGGGATTGCCGTGGGCAGACCATTTGTGTGTTTGGGCAGACATGCCACTGGGTATGTGTGGAGGTCAGAAGACAACTTATGGGACTCAGTTCTCTCTTTCTACCATGGGGTCCCAAGGATTGAATCTGATGCCAGTCTTGGCAGCAAGTGTCTTCACTTGCAGAGACTACTTCCTCTCCCCAGAGTACATGTTTGAGCATCTAAATAGCACTGATACTCAAGTCCTACAAGCAAGGTAGAACTAATGTCAATCCCAGTTCTCTTCAGTCACATAAATGAGACTTCTAGCAGATAGAACTTATTTAATGTTTAGATCTTTCCCTACTCATTACTTAGTTTGTAATGCTGAGTGTAGCCTGGGGCCTAATACATAATAATACACACCCTACCACTCTATACCCCGAGTGGTTTTCATTTTATTTTGACTCTTTTCAACATGCATAAATTTTACATGTGGAGTTTGATGACTTTTCACAAAGTAAACACCTTTTTACACAGTGCCCAGATCAAGAAGCAGTACTGTCAGAGCCCCGAAGATCCTGGTGCTCCTCCCCTGGCCGGCTACTGTCCAGTCCAAGTGGTAACCAGGTAACCATCACCCTACCCTAAAACCGCAGGTGACTTCAGCTCTTTTTACAAACGGGATCGCTGTAACTAGAAACAGGATTTCTAGTTCTGACTTCTTTCCTGTAGTATCATATTTGTGAATGAAATACTCTATGTTACATGCAAGTTTGTTTATTGCTATTTAATATTCTGTGTGGGTATTACTCTAATAACTAATATGCCTCATAGTTTTGATAGCACTAAAATGATAGTTTTGGTATCTGATATTTGGTACTGTAAAGCTCTTTTACCTTAAAATATAAAGTCAAAATAAATATAAGTTAATCATAGCCAGCAATATTGACGTTTGTAGGCTGCCACAATTTAAAATCTAGTTTTTCCTGCAAATGAAAAATATATTTTCATTTGGAAATTTGGTAAACTTACTAAAACAGCAGTTTTATAGAATTGAATATTCTGGGGGAAAATCTAATTTTATACTACTCTTTTAATGCTGTGGTATTTTGCTTTCCTCTGGAAACATTCCTAATTCTCACTGGGGGCTATGTATGCCTTGGTTTCCACATTTGTGAGGTCTGGAAGTAGCTTGACTTACGAGGCAGGATGGTGTGGACCAGTGTGGGTGAACCCTATTGGACTCTTGACTCTGCTCCTTGCGGGCCTATGAGGCTGGGGCATGCTCTCTAAGCATAGCTTTCCCGAGTTGCTGGTGAAGATCAGGCAGGGTGGACAGTGCACACATCTGCCAGGTAGACTCTAGGGAACCAGTAACTCTTCTTTTAGTGACTATGCAAGGGCCTGACAGAGATGCGAAGGAATCATAGACTCTTTAACAACCACTCTACCTCAGTTACTGTCCTGAATCACATGACATAACAGTCATTGAGAGGACTCAGAATGACTGTCTTTGTAAGTGCATACATGCACAGTCTTTTGGCTGTGTGTCTTGGTTTCAGGTCACAAATGCAAGCAAATTCTTCACTTTCAACTCTAATTAACACATCCTTAAAAGTTTATCCTTAAATGGATANGGTGAGTGGTTGTGAGCCTAGGCTGTGTCATCTGCAAGTCCCCATATTCTAGTGCCTAGGTCCCTTCTTTGCCTTTGTCATGCGCATCTCGGTTCCTAACAAACTGAATTTACGGTAAGGTGTGCTCTCCCCAGCAGGTGCTTGGGTAATTCACATAAACATCAGCCATCTTTGGGTTTAGAGCCTCCTGCCCTTCAGGCAGTTTACTTGATCCCATGAAGTGCAAAGGACTTCAACAATTTGGGAGCAGAGATTCAAGAAAAATGTCTCAGAAAATACAATTTCTAGTGTTCGTGGCAGCTGAAATATTTGATACAGTTTTTCTTCTTTGTAGAAGTTAATAAAGCTGAATGAAATCTTCTCGTGGGAAAATAAAACTGTGTCTGGCTAGTAGCAGTAATGAGTCGCCAAGAAAGGGGCCAGAGGAACCTAAGCAATAAAGGTCCCAGCTCTGCCCTGGAATGTCACCTGAGTGGACATGTGGGTCCCAGCTCTGCCATGGAATGTGGTAAAGGGAGAGGGACTGAAGTGGTCACGTGCCGAAGCTCAGCTGAGGAGATCCCCCTCCCCCTCAGCTGGGGAAAGGTGGTAGTGACACCCACAGGGACCCTCATCTTTTCTGGGCTACTTCCCATGCCTCTGAGATTAGACAGAGATGGTTTGAAATTCTCTAGTGGAGCTAACTGTGTGCCATCTTCAAAACTTGCAACCCAGGGGCTGGAGGGATAGCTCAGTGGCTAAGAGCACCCGTTGCTCTTGCAGAAGACCTGAGTTTGGTTCCAGGCACCTACTTGATAGCTCACCATCATCCCTAACTCCAGTTCTAGGGGGTACAATGCCCTCTTCTGACCTCTACAGGCACTATGCATACACAAGGTACACTTATATACATGTAGGCAAAACACTTATTTTTTTTNAAAAAAAAACCAATAGAGAAACCCTTGTAATCTAAACTGTAATCTTGAGAACTTTCCGGCTTGAATTATAGTCATTTTATTTACTGTTACTCCTTGGTTTTGAACGGTTGAAGAAAACTTCGATCAACTTACTGGACCTCTATCTTTTGTTACACTGAGTTTCTAGTGAGTGTTCTCTGCTGCCCTGCATCCCCACCTAGATGGTGTCACAGTGAACAGGAGAGAAGGGTGCTGGGAAGTTAATCGGGAGAGCATCCCAGCCTCAACACTGTTGACAGTTTAGACTAGATAACTCTGTGCTGTGGGGAATGCTTCCACACACTAGATCCCAGTAGCATCCGTCCTCAGTCATGACTGCCAAAAAATGTCCCTAGACATTCATCTTGGGAGCCCTGCATGTTAGTTAAGGAACATTGATTTAGACTTTTAAGCTTTAGTCAGTATGGAATCTGGAATTAAACTCCCTGGGTTGAAATTCCAACCCCTTCTTATCTGAGTAAGAGCCACCCTGACCCTCGAATTCTCAAATCTCAAATGAGAGAATAAATATTTATTCAACTCTCAAGTTGGAATCAGTTATTAGTAACATAACATTCTTAGAGAATAGTCTCCATTCACTGTGAATCCCCAGTGACTACTAGTAATTGTTATCTGTAGAGTAATTCTTTATTAACTACTGTTAACTAATATTTACAATGTATAGGATAATGTATGGGATGTCCTTTTACACCTTTCCTTCTAGGGTCTTTTTTTTTCCATATCACAGAATGGAGCCTGAGGATAAATCATAGGAGATAAAGTTCCCTGNCAAGTGAACTCCATATTAAAAGCTACCTTGCCATAACTGCTAGTGTATGACAAGGAGAACAGAAGGAGCATCAGGCTCCTCCAGATCCCTTCTCCTCAGTGACACATACTGTGTAGCAGAAGCCATCACTTACATTAGGCTGCTTTGTAAATTGACTTTTGATATGCGGTTAATTTGGCTTTAGTTTAGATTAAGAAAGGCTGGTCTCAGTTCTCTGAGCCTCTGTTTTCCCAGGACTGTCAGCACGTATCAGGGCCAGTATCCCTGGCCCCAGACGAGGTAGTGAGAAGCCTGTGTAGGGGAGACTAGGNTGGAACGAATGTTGATTTTTTTTTTTTTTAACGCCCTTGGTGCTTCAGTTAGTGCATGCTCCACCTCCCTGAATTCAATCTATTATCTGATTTGACAAGGATGGATTCATTTCGCCCAAGCCTTGGTTGTGGCAGTGGTTACTAATTTCATGGAATGAAAAGGCAGGGCTGGGTAAAGGAGGAGCAGAAGGAGCAGCAGGGATTATGTGTGTGGGGGGGGGCGATGTTTCCTTAACATCTGATTGTGGAAAAGCAGCTACAAATAAACAGCAGTTCTGCTCAACAAAGCGGATCTCAGTGAGCTTGACCCAGCACACCACCATCTGCTGACACATGCAGTGGACTCAGGTTTGCAGGTTCAAAAATGGGGGGTGGGTGGGGATTCATCCCTAATTCCTTAATAAGAGATGTTCTCTAAAAATCTTATTAATCTTCTGACTTTTAGAACACACATTTGTTAAAGAAATAGCATTTTCAGTTTAGAAATATACATTAAGTTAATATGAAATCCTAAAGGTAACTTTATAAATCTTTGTTACCAAATGGAGGTAGACTTACCAGGGAATCCACAGGAGATTGGGTCTGGAAACCTCTGTCCATACCAGATCCACAGTTGCCCTCGTGCCTTGTATTAAGCCAAGTAGTGTTCGACAGAGACCACATTAATCCTCCCAAATACTTGAAGCGTCTCTAGGTTAAAGACCCTAGTACGATGCCCAAGCTGTGTAGGTANTTGTTGTGCTGTAGGCTACCTTGGCATGTACCCACACATCCTGTCTGTGTTGTGCTTAACCTGTGGCAAATGCAGATTTTGATTTTTGTGACTTCCTGAATTCACTGCTACTACTATGGCTGCTGCTCCTCCTGCTGTGGCTGTGGTTATTGAGCCACAGCTGGCCGAATGTATGGATGTGGAAGGCTGACTCTAATTTGCCCTCCATTTTGGTGATAGTTTTCCAGAAGTCACCTAAGAAAGATCCTTGTTCCTCATGTTGGTTCTTACCAGTATGAAAGCAGAAGCCAGAGCTCCAGAGCCTTCCAAAGTCTCCTCAGAGTCCCACTTCTGACGCTTTCTATGTTGTTGGGTCTTGACTTGGTTTGAGTTGATGAAAGTCTTTTCCCACTTTTTCAAACTGAAGTAGTAATGGATTCTAAGTTTAGGAACCCATATGTAGTTCTTACGAATTGCAGCTGAAGTTAAAATGCTTTTTATTGCCAGAAAATTGAGGCGCAGGCTCCGAGCTCCCATTCAAGCCCCATCCTACTGGTGACCTTTGCTAGTGTGTGTCCACCCCTCTTTGTACTGGAGCAAAACCTGTTCTCCACCTCAGCATCTGGCCCTTGATGTGCTTCATGCCCTCGGTCACAGTCCCTTCTCTACTTCCTTAGTGTAGGTGGGAAACATGGTGTCATACTTGCTGTTTCCTTCTTTCCTGCCCAGGGAGTCCCAGAATCTGTACCCTGTATTTGACGCCCTCATGATCTCAGGTATAACTGTTACTTGCGGTTTATGGGTCAGTGGACTGTGGGAGCCCATTTTCAGGTTCCTAGTGGCTTTACCCAGCAGGTCTGCATAGAGAGAATGATTGGACCACGGGCCTGAGTGCAGGTGTCTGGGATGGTCTGTGCTTGGCTGTGCTGGGGGGAGGTCAGGTGTCTGGGATGGTCTGCACGTGGCTGT
>LZPO01036853.1:0-12253 GCA_001675575.1 Neotoma lepida | reverse complement strand
ACACACACACACACACACACACACACACACACGTACACACACACACACAAACAAACAATTTAAAACAATAAAATCTAAAAGACAAATAGGAAAAAAATGGGGGCTGTAGTCACTATTAATAAACACCCTTTCTATATGATAAGACCAATGGATATCATAACATCAGGTGTTTCTTACTTCCAGGGTTCTTTTCCAATTTATTCAGTTGTCAAACTCTCACTAACTGGATGGTAAGCTGTGGACCAGGCACTGCAGGAATACTGAGATGAGTAAAGCAGCCCATTTCTAATCAGTAAAGATGAGAATATGAGCCTGATTAGAATTCAGTGTGATGACTGACCACATTGTCATTGAAGCAGCTATATCAGGAAGGGGCAAGTAGGTCAGAGAAGGCCTACTTCACTGAGAAGTGTCTAGAAAGATGAAAACTCAATGAGAACAAATTTACATGTAACACTGCTAAGCACTGAATGACACAAGTATGACCTCTAACCTCCCCATCAGAAGAGCAACTGGTACAGGTTCAAGACTTGGGATGTAAGCTACAAGGAATGTGGATGGTCATCTCAAACACGGAAGAATATGTTAACGAAAGAGAAATTGTTTTTGCAGAGTTGTAGGGAGAAAATTACTTTTTCCCAGTGGAGAATTGCCAAGCAGTTCGGGTGGTCACAGAAGCCTGCTAAAGGGCTTGTTCACCAAACAACTAGCATTGATTATGTTTGTTCCTCTTCCAATAAGCATCTCTGTGCATCCTTTTAAAAATTCAGTCACTGCTGAATAGTAAAACTAGTATAGGACATTAAATTAGAATGTACTGTTGTTTCCTAGCCAACTTTCAGGAATAGGAGGAAAAAGGGACTCTTCATGACTTCATGCTAAAGTGGTCAGTAGTCTTACTATTATATCAATAAGTGGTCAATGGTCTCACCACTAAATCAATAATGTCTCTTCTGCTCTGATTTCCCTTTGATTTCAACCTTTATCTTATAGCTTGTGATTTTGGGGGTTTTTGTTTGTTTGTTTGTTTGTTAATTAATGACAGTTTGTTAATGTCAGTGCCTTCGCAATGAAGAGTACCAGCTCTAACCACCAGGAAACAGGGTGTGGTTTTGAGGTACTCCATCACTGTTTTCTTCAACTTTCTGGGACTTCACCCCAGAAAACGGGTATCCAATTTGATCAACTTAGTGTCTCCAGTTTAGAAACATGACTACAATTCTAAAAATGGTCTTTTGGAAAAAAAATCTCAGTAAAAAAGATTTCCATTTAGGTCATATGTTGAATTAGAGAGTTATAAAAAACTGTTCCCAAGGTGTCTGCATATATAGCACACACAGAGAAATCTCATTAACATAATTATGACATAAATGTATTCAAGGAATAAATAAGATGACTTGATAATGTTGAACTTCTCAAATACAATAACATTTACTCACGTGGATGGCTTTCAGAAACACCATGGCCAACCAGACAGTGGCTAATGAACATTCCAAACACAGCTGTTACTCATGCAGCTTACATGGGTACTCACACCTAGCCTGTTCATAACCACTGCAGAAAACTCTAAAAGTCTTGATTTCTGATTTTCTATGGTCTGTGATTAGAAGCAAAATACAGAACCACTGGGGGAAGTCACTGCTAAAAGAAATGAGAAGCGGTAATTAACATCCTGGCAAAGACAAAGATTCAAAACCATTGTTGATATTTAATACACCTTATTAGTTCCTGGAGTAGGCAAACCTCAGCACAGCTCACCCTCTGTAACAGTGGTTCTTAACCTTCCTAATGCTGTACCTCTTTAATACAGTTCCTCATGCTGTGGTGGCCCCCAACCATAGCATTATTTTCATTGCTAATTCATAACTGTAATTTTTCTAATGTTATAAATCATGATGTAAGTATTTTTGGAGCTAGAGGTTTGCAAAAGGGGTTGTGACCCACAGGTTGAGAACTGCTGCTCTATAACCATTGTGCTCAACTGTTGGAGATCTGTGCAGTATGTTTCACAGTAGCTTTCAAATTATTCCATATTTATATTAGTATTGGGAGAAATCTCTTTGGTTTTGATAAAGATCTGCATAATGAAAAATATACAACTTCCATTGAAAACTAGGATACAAGGATGACTCAAAGGTGACAATCTTAGAATCACTGCAGATTGGGACCACTCCTACTGACCTGAATTGCATGTGCATGTGCATGATGGCTCTTTGTCAATGTCCTGAAGAATAATTCTGCTATTATACCTGTTTCTTTACCTGTCTCTTTCTCTTTTTCTAGCCGGAGGCCACCCCCATCGCCAACTCGCCCCACTATAATCCGTCCACTAGAATCCTCACTGTTAGACTAAATGAAGTGTCTGGCATGGCAATTAATCACTAATGATTTATGCAAAAGCAACATATTCTGTAACCTTTGCAGTCAGCCATGAGTGTAGTCGCATGTATGGACATCCATAGGCGAGTAGCCAGTCTTGCTAATGTATTCATCATCCATCTTCATTGCTCATGGTATGCCAGACCTGTGGGGTTTGACTGAAAAACTGCTAACCTGAAGAGAGACTTAATATGTTGTACTGAGCAAGGTAGTTTTGTATAGCAGTCCTATACTTTGGTACCATTTATCTATCCAACATATATCTGAAGAGTTTTCTAAGTTGTCTACAACACAGCTTATAACACGTCTTAACAGACGTTAAGAGTGAGCTTAGAGCCACACTCAAGTTTCTCCCCACATTCTGTTTAGGATGACACAAAGTCTGTTGTCTGGTATTGACGCCACCACCTGCTCCATAATTACCTATTTAGATTTCTTTCCCTTCTTTATTTCATAAAGAACGCGAGGAAGCGAGATTTTAAAATTAGGATTGCTTAAGATGGAAGCTTCTCAGGAGCACAAGGTAGTTAGCAAAGGGAAAGTCTACAGGGTTTGCTGTAGGTAGGGAGCTTCTCCCAGTGCCAAGTGTGCTTTGCTTCATGCTAGAAACGCAAGCAACAGTGAAGCTATGCCTGGATTGTTTGGTGATAACCAAAAATCAGTCGATAGATTTGGCTACTTTCAAAGTTCAAGGATGAAGCAAAAATATCATCATTCTTAAAGTGTCTGGAGAAATATAATTTATTTATTATCGTATATATTTACCTCTCTGTAGGCTCTGATGAAAGAAGGCTGACATTGAAAATGTTTAATTTTACAGTTGATTTTTTGACATAGGTAACTAACTCCATTTGGTTATTATGACTGTTATTTTGGCTGGAGCAAAATTAAATGTATGTTAATACATGATTCCTATGGTTTACATCTAAATGATTATGCAAGAATCCCTTTAAAACAACTTTAATGTCTCTACCCATTCCAGACTCTCTGAAATCTTGCAGCATAATGACACAATTGCATTGAAAGTGTGCTCCCTGGTATGCAAACTCATCAGAGATACCATGGTTTAAGAGCACAGCTCATGTGTTTACAGATGCCCTGCTCCAGCTTGCTCCCAAAAATGCCTTTGCAATATTGAGCTGCAGAACAAATTTTCAATTTCTACAATTTCTAAAATTTACAAGAGCAGTCTAGCCTAGAGGTTAATAATTCAACCTTGAGGCTAAGTTTTGAACTACCTACGACTAGATGATTAACATGTAGGAGACAGCTAGAGGCCAACTGGAATTCTATCTGCTAACTGCTCCCAGACAGCAGAGTGAACATTCACTGAATTGTGTGTCCCGTGACATTATTCCATATTCACAGAAGTAAATCAGGTTTTACTGACTGCAGTGTCTCCCTTTGAAGGCAGCAAACATGATTTGTATGTGAACTCTATTTTAATTTCCTGTGCAGTTTCTACCCAAAGCAGGTAGCCCTAAAGTATGATGTAAAAACTTTTAACCATTATTTAAAAAAAAAATCCAAGTTAAATGGCACTGCGTTGAACTTATTCTAATGGACTCTATCCCACTTATAATTGGAAAAATTAGAGAATATGAGACATACAAAAGGGGTATTTTCAACCTTTGAGTGACATAGAATATCACTACTCTTCACTTCTCTCATTTTTCACATTGAAAAAAAAATATCCATGAATGGAATTCACATATGAGATCACATTGTCTTTGAAAACAGTGTTCCAACTAAATGGAAAAACATTAAGCAAACCTTCATAATCAAACAACTAATGGGCAGTGGGGTCTTCTCACAAAACTCCCTCCTTTTAGGATTCCCTTTGCTTCTTTGAGTTCTCTAAAATAGGCAGCTAATGAATTAGATGCTCCAGGGTTTGGCTATGTACTTACTGTGGTTTTGCATCTTGCTGTATTTCAAAAATTTCCTTCTGTTAGAGGAAAATATTGCAGAAAACCACTGGTGTGTTCTCAGATCAGCACAAGCCAATGTCAAGGAAAATTGGGGATTTGTCTCTCCAAGTTTCTTCCCACTGATCTTAAATAGTCATAAACAATGGAGTTTGTCATCGTTGGCTTTTGCTTCTTGATCCACAGATGCCCTGTCCCAAACGTCTCCATTTGTCTGGACAGTTTTGTTCTCTTTGCTACCATGTTATATCGGTGGCACCCAGCACACCCCACCCCACCCCACCCCAGAATTTCAGCAATGGCATTTCAGAATAATTTCAGTGTACTGCAGTTTGAAGGGTTTGCATCCTGCTAACAGGAGACGCCGACGTGAGTGGAGCAGGACATTCTAGAGTGTGCAGAGTTTGTGGAGTGGTATGCACAGCAGGCCTTAAGATGGGAATGTGAGCTCGAAGGGCCTTCCATTTCCTATTCCATTTCTAATCTCTTGTGCAACCTCCTGATTGATGATTCTGATGTCGTCAGCACAATAGATGTAGCTCTAGCTTGTCTTGCATAATCATAATAATAATAATAAACCCAGTGTTTTTAGGATTTGAAAAAAATAACTACGTGTTTAAGTCAATCCAGTTTTACTGTCACATGCTAAATTTTGCATGCATGTTGGCTAACTGGAATAACCATTTACTTAATTGTGGATGGGATATGAAACAGTATTGATTTAGAACAGATACATTCCCAAAATTCATCTACTAAAGAAACTTTCTTGAATATTGCTTTTAGATGTGTTTTATAGCATAGAAGAGCAGTAGGGTCTCTTTGTTGGCAATTTCACTGTTTGTGCAGATACATACTCATTCTATCCAAAAGCATAATAAGACAATTTCTGTGATATAAGCATTCTGAATTTAGAATTAAGTAGCCACATAGATCAATTTGTGATTTTTTTAGACTGTAGCCATAACTCTAAAATATGAAATGGGACCTGATACCAGTATGTGACAATTGTTGATATTTTCTGTGTCCTCATTTTCTCTGCATGTCTCTAGAAATATACCATATACATAGTAAACATATATTTTATGTCCTTTTTGAGTAAATTCAAAAGCACTTGCTAACATGCCATTAAGCATGAATGTGATAATATGTGCATTATATATATATATATATATGTATGAGAATAAATATCAGTGTAAACCTGTGCTCAGTATGTAAGAATATGAATATATTTTTAACTGTGCTAATGTATGATATATGTTGGGAAGATCTGCCATAACCTGTGATTACAGTAGTTCATTTCTCATAACATATATGAGGTACACAAGATTTTCTAACTCATACTGTATATATTCTGAGGGGCACAAAGCTTATGATAACCAGGATGAGGTAGAGTGATGATAACCAGGACAAGGTAGAGTAATTTCTATAATGATTAATATTGAAACCTATAGTACTACTACCTAAAGGCATTACCCTTTGGTGATACTCTGATAAAAAGTGTAAGATTTGGAAGCTTTTCTTTAAGGTCTCTAGTTAGAATTGTGATATTTGAGGGTTGTTGAGTTGACTCTTAAGAAGCTAAGTTGATCTGTATGGTCATTTATTCTCTACAGTAGAAGTTAAAAGAATACAGAGAGGCAGCAACATAATGAAAGGGATGATCTTTCTGATCAAGACTGTAAAACATGCAGGGGACAGGTTACTTAACTCCTTGGAGGTATGTTATCTACTCTTTCAGGTAAACCTTTTGCATTTAGCAAACTGTATAATTACTTTAAATCGATGGGAATCTCTGTAGGATGGAGAATAAAGCCTAAACAGATGTCCAAACTGTCTTAATTCAGTGAGAGATGATTGTGTGTAAGACTCAAGCCATGAGTTTTACGTCATTTCACCTAGGACTGACTACTAGCTGTGAATTCAGAGTTCCTGTGAATTTAGCCAATTTTAGAGAAATAATGGATAGTTCATCACATCATTTAGTCGTTTCTAAAGAACCTAATTTGTCTTCTAGATAATAGGCTTTCTGTCTAGCTGATATGTTTAAATTATGTGGTGCTCTGTATGTGAAACTTTAACAATATTTTTGAAGTATATATAGTATATGCATTGTTAGTTGTGTATATATAAATACATGTAAGAATATTTGTATGTGTGAGAGCAAGAGACGGGAACCTCAGAATCTCCTGTTTAAGATCTGTTAGTACTGGTTTACTGGTGAGACTTCTCATTCCACTGGTCAAGGGCTTCACATGTGGCTCAGCTCAAGGCATTAATTTCCTTATTGCCTTTACCTTTAAATTCCCTAAACTTTACTAATATTATTTTCAAATTGTACAAAAATTACTCTACTGTCTTATACTGCCTGCTGCCGACCTGTGGGAATCACTTCTCAGAAACCCTATACTATGACCTTGTGTGCTTGACTTCCTACGCGCTGCTTTGGTTTCATGGGCTTTGTACATGTTCCTCTTCTCTCCCTGTTCTGAGTCAAATTTCCCTTTTGCTTTTTTATGAATGATGAGTACATAGAAGTCAAATCTTGTCTTCTCTGTTTATTCTTTAATTAACATGTCTTTTTTTGGCACTTTTGGGATTTCTTAATGCTGGATTAATATGGATTCTGTGAATGGGATTTTTGAAGCAAATTCCTAAAGCCTGTATCATCCTTGAAGGTCATGTACCTAGTGTGAAAATGTGAAACTGTATTTCGAACCTGAAATAAATTATTACATTTGAAAGAACCCCCAATTCCTCATTCTTGTACGCATTTGAGTCTATGCATTTCAGTAACACCTGCGAGTAAATTCCTACTGCCCCTTTGCTCAAATTTGTCCAACATTACTAAAGTGGAGAGTGATATCGGTTTGCATTTCCTTCCTTAAGTTACGAGAAAAGGAGATTTTTTAGACAGCAAATTAGGTAAATCAAAGAAAGAGAGTGGGGGGGGGAGATACTTCCTACTAACTTGAAATAATAGGTTGTAGGATTCTAACCTCACACAGCAACATGGTATGACCTTTGCCAAGAAGTGATGTGGCAGTTTGCCCTTGGAAAAGAAGTATTTGTGGGAAAACCCAAGAAGTAGGAGGAAGAATAGTCCATTTACATGTTAGGTCAACAAAAGACAAACACTGGGCACCTGGCTAATACATGTTACCTACTCATTGGGCACAAAGGAGGAAATGTACCTGCAATGTGTCCAGTAATAAGAAAATAAAAATAAGCGTTCAGTAGGTACAAACAATCCTTTCCCTAATTGTGTTTCCAGATAATAAACACTCTTTGTTATGAGTCTTGATGACAGTTCCCTAACCACACATGGTTCTAGACTATGCCATCAAAATGCAGACAATAGGGGGATAAGAAGGGAGAAATATTGGTTTAATTTTCCGTGCATGACCAGGACATATAATTATGGGAAAGAGAGCTGGACAGATTGCTCTTTTCAGCTGTAATTTCCTTCTCTATACATTTCCCACAAGTGGAGAACCCATGCACTCAACTGAAGCAGCCCACTGGGAGAGATCATGGATAAGAATCAGGGTGGTCACTTGTGTTTTGTTTTAATCACATGATTCTAATGTATGGTAAGATGTTCAGAATAATCTCTAATGAAAATTACAAAAATAACCCTCAAAGGACAATATTGTCACTCTTTGGAAGCTTTCCATTTGTGTTTTGAAAACAGTTCTGCCATCATTGTAAATCTCTGCTTGATTTGTTCTCAAGATTCTCGTCTTTCTGCCACAATCTTTCAATTGCACTTTGAGAAACATATCTGGTATCTGGTTTCACGAGACTCAACCTGACTTCACCCCCACTCTTGCCAACTCTTGATACTATCACACTTTGGGTTAGTTTTGGTGCTCTTTCATACTGTAGTGACACAGCAATTAGAATATATGCAAGAGACATTGACTAAAATTACTGACTTAATTCAAGGCCTTCCAAAGTGCATTGCCGGAGATGGTAATGAGTTCACACACAGAAACCAAGAGTTGTTTTATTAGTATATTTTGGAAGATGACGGCTACTTATGTAAATGTCTTTTACTGAAAGAAAATAAATAAAATTACACTGTGAGTCTTCAAGAGAGTGAGAGTGTCCACAAGCCTCTCAGACTTCTTGAATCATAAAAGTTTCATTCATGCAATATCCCATAGAACTGGTGTTCTAAGTAACCTGCTTTAGGAAACATTGCTTTGGGGGCATTAGCAAGGAGGAAAGACATTGTACATGATGATTATTTTAGAGTAAGCTGACACCAACAAAAAGTTGTGTGACAAGTTCAAGTGTAAGAGCAAGGTGAAGTCCCAGCTCAGGACAGACATCCGGAAGCCCTGGTGGCTTTGTGACAACAGTATCTGAGCTCCCTGGAAGAAGATGCCATAAGTCAGGAGCATGAAAGCAGAAGAGGTGGGCACCAGGCATTGATTCCTACTAAACCTTGGCTGGGACCTTGTCATTTCCTGCCTTACTTTCTTCCCTCCCATTTCGGGGGAAAAAAAAAACTGCACTGAATAATTTCATTATACTTCTGAGGTTGTTGTGAATGAAGAGAGCCAGGTCCATCTAAAATTCAACTTCACCAGAGAAGGACTCAGGACACCTCTGTCCCTGTTGTCTTTCTTTCCTCACTTTCCCGTGCTCACCCCTCTGCTGTGGGATGGTAAGTTGCCTAAATGATAGGCAAAGCAAACAAGAGTAATTGGTGAAATTTCACAGAAAGGAGAAAACAGAAAGATGATGTTTCTCTTTGTTTCAAAAAAATGAACTTCCAAGAGTTCATTCCATGACAAGGGCTCCATCAGACTAAATTGGGGCAATGGGATAGAGCTGAGAGGACGTAATTCATTCTTCCTAATAATTCTTAATGACTTTTTTCATCTCTCTTTCTTTATGTTTGGAAAAAAACTTATCTGTGAAGTTATTTTTCTGAACATTTAAGAAAATATAACCTGAACGTATAATCTTGACTACATTATATGTGTCTGTGAATACCAGTTTGTTGAGCCTTGAAACTTGTTACCTCAGTACTTCTGTAGGTTTTACATGTGTAAAGCCCACACATGCTCAGTACTTGCCTTCAAGCACTCTATAAACATAAAATTCTGAAAAGGGAATAGCAAAAAACCAAACTGTCAAGATCCATGGTAGAACTAGCAGATCCCCTGAATGCTGTTATTATCAACGGTGCTTTTCTGGCAACGACATGAACGTTAGATACAGGGTAAGTGAAGAAGAGAAGAAAGGAGCTGTCTGGGAGAATGTCACCATGGTGTTTGAAGCAAACTTTCTTGCTGTCAGTGAAATGTATTTTAGGACATAATGTGTCTGATCCTGATTCTGGATTGGAACACCAAACTAGCTCCCCTGGGAAGGTAGTTTTGGCATGTGCTCGCAGAATGTCCCTTCAGCACTGTAGACTTGCTGTTCTGTTTAATGGCTCACCTCACCACCATGCTGAGGTAATTAAAGTGTTCTAAAACCCCTTCAGAACTCAAAAATAGTTTCTGTTTGCTAGGCAGGTGATAAATCTCATTCAGCCTGACAGAAATGTAATTACACTTTCTTCGTGAAAACACCAGGGATACCATTACCGGGATCTCTCAAAGCCCAAGGCTTGCAGACCCCCCACAGTTGAAAGGTTAGGGACTAAGAACAAGTTTTTCATCATTTAAATAGATGGGAGGCCTCCTTAACGTAGCCAGATTAAATTGGACTGGAGAAAAATTGGTTTAGGACTTTGGGAAAGGTAACCACCGCTCAAGAAAAAGCCCAGTCAGTTTGGTCCCATTAACATCTCACAGAAGATTTAAAGAGGAGAAAAGGAAGTATTTGGGTTTTTGCTTTTTATAGACTCAACTGTCGTCTTAACAAGAAGGAAGTGAGCATGTTGCTGGACATCTGGCTGGGTGGCTCAAGGTGACATCCCACAGAGAGGAGGGGTTGAGATGATCTCACAGTGCCCTGAGAGTCAGTTCTCAGTGACTCTTTAGAAAGAAGGAATTGAAGTGCAGGCTTCTGCCAGAATCCACTGGGCAGTCTTTCTTGAACTTGCCTTTAGTCTGCTACAAAGCTGCCTCTTGCAGCATGGAGGTTACTGCATCTTCTGGAGATGCAGATCGCCTCCAATTCCAGAAGCTGATGTCAAGCAACAGCCCAGCTCTGTACCCTGTAAATGAACCCATGAGGTTTTCTGTGTTGGGATGATGTTGCTCATTTGATCTTGACACCTTTTAACTTCCTCACTTGGAAAATATTTCACTAGTCATGTGATAATGTAAGGACTAAGGTAGTAAACTGAAATTTCCATCAACAGAATTCTACAGCAATTCCTTTCCCCCTGGGGAGCATCCATGTCATTAAGTCTCTGGAAATAATTTGGGGTCATAAAATTAGGGTTAGAAATCAAATATGCAAATCTAAAAGGTATCTAATATCACCTAAATTTGATTGCAAAGATTTATAATTCCATGGTGTAACATGGTAACATTTTTGAATGGGCACAAATGCCTTAGCATGCTGCTGGTACCCTGAGAGAGTCCTAATCGCTGCTAACTTTGCTGTGTAGTGTACTTTCATTTCTCCTGCATGTCTGCCTGGTCTTTGGCTTTATTTGGTTTTTTTTTGTTTGTTTGTATTAGACTTTTATGGGATATTTTTGCATGCCATTATTTGGATTTATTTTATAATTTAAACATTGTCTTCTTCCTGTACATGTTTTTCTTTTTTATTATTTTGTTTTGTTTTTACTAGGAGACCCCCTCCTGCAGTTCCAGGCCGACCATCCTAAACCCACCCACCTCCCCACCCCCCTGTCATTCAGTCATTCATCTCCTTTTGTTCCAACAACATGTCTGCCCATAGTATTTAAAGCCTTTTGTTTGCACTATGTCACATGTATATAAAAACTTTTATTTTTGATCTGTGTCTTTAATTAAAAAATAAAGTTTATTCTATATAAAAATTACATGTGTTCATTTCTTTTCCTGTAGAAAGATGACCCAAATTAAAATAATTCATTTAAGCTAATGCTTGGTAAGGTGAAAATGCATTTATCTTGTCCTTTTTTTTTAAAGAAGGGGAAAGCGATTTTGTGGTGGACTAGGGGCAGGTGGAGATGGAACAGGAGAGATCAGGCAAGGGGTGTGAGGGATGGCAGGAAAGAGTACTGGGAGAAATGACCAGAATTGGGGGGTATTTGAGGGATGATATAGAAACCCAGGGCAGTGGAAACTCCCTGGAATCTATGGGAATGACCCTAGTGAAGTCTCCTAGTAATTCAAGATACAGAGCCCAAACTGGCCATCTTCTATGACCAAGCAAGGCTCCTAGCAGTGGGACTGAACATCAACCCAGCCACAAAGCCTTCAAACTACAATCTGTCCTGCCAGGTCAGCCCAGAGACCCAAAATAGAACCAAACTAGCCAAAGGGGGTGGGGAAGTCAATGAAATGATTCCTAATGATACTCTGCTGATACTCTGCTATACTCATAGATTGGTGCCTAGCCCAATTGTCATCAGAGAGGCTTTACCCAGCAACTGATGGGAGCCAAACATTAGGTGGGGCTTGTGGAACCCCATAGAAGAGGGGGAAGAAGGATTATAGGAGCCAGAGGGGTAGAGGAGAGGACACCATGAGAACACAGCCCATGGAATCAACTAAGCAGGGCTCACAGGGCCTCACAGAGACTTAAGTGACAATCATGGAGCCTGTATGGGCCTGACCTAAGTCCTCTTGTGGTTGTGTAGCTTGGTGTTCTTGTGGTACTCCCAACAATGGGAGGGGGATTCTCTTGCCTGTGCTTAGGACCCTTTTCCTCCTACTGGGTTGCCTTATCCAGCCTTGATATGAGGGTTTGTGCCCAGTTTTATTATATCTTGTTAGGCCATATTTGGTGGATATCACTGGGAGGGACCTGCTCTTTGTGTTTGTGGT
>LZPO01036851.1:2049-12277 GCA_001675575.1 Neotoma lepida | reverse complement strand
GTATATAAAAAAGATTCATAAAATTTGATTATGTTGTCTTTTGGTGTAACTAATACTGAAGTGTTATTTCTTTCCATACTGAAAATAAATAATTAGGAGTTTTGTTTACATGAAAATGTTTTAGTGTGCAGATGAGGGTTTAGAAGTTGGAGTTAAGCCCAGGAAGCTGATGAAACAAATTTGATGTTTTTACTATTATTGCTATCATTATCACAATTAGTTTTCATGGACAGTTGCAGGTAGACATGTGGCTAAAGGACAAATATGGAAGTAAAATCCCTTGTAGATATGCTTTCACATTCTCTGCTTCTGTAGACTGAACCAGTTGGTGAAGAGCTATTTCTTCATTAGAGGCGATTCCAGAAGAGCTCTGGAGTTACACTAAGTCCAGTTAACAATGCCTGTGGATGTGTCATTGACTTTACTCCTCTGGTCATGTGAGCTGTTTCTTAAGTGTCTACTTTCATTTATTAAAGAGAAATTGATGTCTAATTATAGAATTCAGCATTCATAGATTCACTACTCTTTTTCTCACATAATAAGACATCTCCATGGTCATTACAATGCTCATATATAGAATAATATTAGCATGTGGTTAAGGATTAGGTTAAACAATTTTAACAAAAAATATACTCATTTTTACTGTTGTTTAACTTTTTATTGATCTTTGTAAATTTTATATCATGCACTGCAATCCCACTCATCTCTGCACCCCTCCATGTTTGCCTTCTGTTCTGGTAACCTCTTCCCTAAAAGATAATAAATAATAAAAATGATCAAAAAAATCTTCCTGTAAAAGCTTTGACATGTCATCCAGTCTGCCCTTTTGCCCAAATAGTTTACTTGCAAATTTATTACAATGAGTCATTGTTCTGGTTAGAGGCCTCTGGCTTCCACTACACTATCAATGTTGGGCCCTCACTGGGACTCTTCTTATAGATCCTGCTGTTGTGCTTTATTATGGAGATCCTGCAGCTTTGCTTCTGCAAGACCAGCTCCTTTACACGCTCCAGCAGTTCTCAGATGGGGTAGATGTTGGGGTGGGCCAACTCAAAACCTTGAATCTGGGCCTGGGTCGTAGCTCAGTTCATCAGCCTACAAGCTCTTCTACACCCATACCACTATGGCCAGCTCTCCTGCTATGCCCAGGTGAGGGGAGGTATCAGTTCTCCTGCCTGTGGTAGCTGGCAAGGGGTACAACCAGGTCTTCACCTCTCAAACCTTGGGGCCCAGCTCTCCGTGACCCATACCAGCAGGACCAGCTCTGCTGCATTGCCAGGTAAGGTGCAGGTCCTGCTTTTCTGAGTGCTACAGTTGGCAATGAATATAGCCACCTTCCCTGCACCACTCCAGCAAGGGTTGAGACCAGCCCTTCGCCATTCAAACCTTCAGGAATAGCTCTTCCATGCTGCCCAGGTGGAGAGTAGAACCATCTCTTCCTTCTGCCACAAGCAGTGAGGGGCAGGGCCATCTCTACCATGTTCATGCCCTAAGGGCCGGCTTTTCTGTGCCTACTCCATTAGGACCAGCTCNAATACTTCCCAGGTGAGGTATGGGTCGGCTCTTCCAAATGTGGTGAGCAGCAAGGGTTGGGACCAACTCACCAGTTCTCATACCTATGGGGCAAGCTCTCCCACACTGCTCAGGTGAGGGACAGGATCAGCTCTCCCTAGCTCACACCCTCAGGGTTGGCTCTCCTTGCCCACTCCATCAGGGCCAGCTCTATTGTGCTGCAAAGGTGGGGTCTGTTCTCCCAAGTCTTGCAGCCAGTGAAGGGCAGGACCAGCTCTCCCACTCTAACACCCTCTGGTCCAGCTCTCCTATCTTAGCCAGGGAAGGGATGGGGCCAGCTCTCCAAAGTGCTACAGCGAGTGTAGAGCAGAGCCAGCTCTGCTCAGGCAGTAGTCTGGACCAGAAATGTCTCCATGGCTTTTGGTGGTAACATGGGCCAGAAATATTGACCCAGGCTACTGCCCTGCCGTGAATTCAGACATGGCCCTAGGTAGCAACACTGGCCAGGACATCTCCATGGCCTCGGGTGGCAGCACAGGCTACTCACATCAGGGTGTTTCTCATCACCTTCACATCTCCAATTCTGCCTCTCTTCACAGTGCACAAGCCATTCTAAGGCAGTTCCCTGAAGTTGAGGGGATCCCTTCAGTTGTCATATAGGGAAGCTAACCTCATGAAGTGGTAAGAATGAAAACCGGTGCAAATTGATGTCATAAACCTGGATCAAACTCTGGGGAGTCTAATAATATGGTTCATTCCCAATGTATTGAAGCCCAGTGCAGTTTAAGTTTTCTTGTGTATAATGCAATCCCCAGATCACAAGGAAGGATAATTATATTGAAACTCAACGCAGGATACATGTCATCTCTTCCAAGAAGATGGGTTTTAGAGATAGGCTACCTCTACTAGATTAAGGGCCTAAAAATCTGGCCTGGTCTCGGTCATACAGATAGTGGAGAGGTCATTTGAGCTACTAGCCACCTCTCATACTGGTTGTGGGAGCTTGGGGGAGCCTCTGGCTCTAGGGGTAATTTGGATTACAAGCTATCTCTAGTACTAGTTGTAGGAGCTTGATATGGCCTGGCACAACAGATAACATGGGTCGTCAGGCTCATAATCATTTCCAATTCTCATCTTTCTGGGTGGAAGAACAGAGTTTTCATCTTTCACATTGGAAAGACAATCTTATGTGCTTAGCATTCCTGGTTTCTCTGGAGATCTGTGAGTGCAAGGACCTTCATGCTATGCTCTCAACACAATTCCACCACTCTTTCTCTATTATCTTTCCACAACTAATTGCTTATCTTTGTGGTGCCTGCCTTGCCAGGCTGTGCAGGTAGGATGGGGTGGGGGATGTTCTCAGTGTCTCCTGCCCCACCTGCACCACATGACTGAGGGTTTGAGGGTACACCTTGGATGTCTTCTGACCTTCCCATAGAGCATGGCTACAGTGCAGGGGGCCTCTCCAGTGTCTCTTATGCAGCCACATTGTATGGACCAAGGCATCTTAAGTGTCCTCTACCTGCCTGGGTGTCTACATGCACAGACTCAGCAGTACTGGGCAGGCCCTTGAGTGCCCTCCCTCACTTGTTATACTATCACAATTATACTCTAAGCAATTTTCTAACTCAAGTTTAAAGTGAATTAACAATAAAATTTCATAAAATAAGTGTATAATACAATTCCTTTGAAAATTTCCATTTGATAAAATTAATTTAGGATTTTTATGTATATTTAAAATGTTAATATTTTAATACAAGAAATCATTATAGATATAAAAGTATGCATATCTTTCCACTATCATACAGATAAATTTTTATTAAGAGATGTATTGTGGTTAGAAAAATCCATACATACACAGCTGCTAATCCCCTACAAAGAAAAACCAAGAGCAAATGAGCAGAGTGGCATTAATATGATACCTCTTTGAGGGATTATTTTCAGAAGAATCAAACTTGCATGTGTTTAATAATGAAAACTGTACAAAGGCATTTATTGATTTATTTAAAATATTCAATGTAAATTATAGTTTTTGAACATGATATACCTGAAAATTAAGCACCATGTATCAGCTAATTGAAAAGCCAAGCATTGAATCTTGTCAGATCAAAATTTCAAGCAGAGTCTTCTTTCAAGTGACATATCCTTCTAAAGCTATGTAAAAGTGATGGGGAGATTGAGTGCTCGAGAACACGCACATCATTTTGGCTAATTTAGAGATAAACCTATACACTACATATGACAGGAAAGATACTCTGCAAGGATGGCATTTGGCTCACAGTTAACTTCAAAATCATATGACAATCTTTTAGGATTCTAGAGTATTTTCAAACATTTCACAAAATTGATACCAAGTAAGATTTGTAGTAGCTGAGTTTCTGTGGATATATAAAATTTATTTTGAATAATAATAGTATCTTTGTCTTGAAATTAAAAATTCAAGTAGTAAGATTCCTTGTTAAGCTTTAATTATCTACTTGTGTGTAAAATTCACACTGCAAAGATTTCTGATACAATTCTTTTATTTCAAATTAGATAGTAATGTTAAATTGTTCTATTTATAAAATAATGCAAGTTTTTTTTAATAATATATTTTCCAATATTTAAATTACTTAAGTTCAGGTGACTAATTTGCATAAAGAATAATCAGGAGAGCAAAGAAGGCCTGATTATTATTTTGCATGCTGCAATTGCATTCTCAAAGGTCAAACATTCAATTACTATCTGTCTAGCTTCTGAATTTGGTATCATTTTATTTACTGCTGAAGACAGCCTTTGTAAGAAATCTGTGAAGCATTCTCTGTGGCCCTGTATAACTTTTGTAAATGATTCAATTTTCTTTCCTGCTTGCTCAATTCTGTCCCATGAATTCATGACTGCCATTCGGCATAGAATTAAGGTTTCGTTATCATATAAACATTGTCTGTTTATATTCATGTATTCATCTTCTCCAAGAAGCTGATCCTGNGAAATTTCTATACCTCTAGTCCTACTTTGCTGTTCTATAGTTTTAGCTTCCTCTTTAAACCACTTTTTCCACTGTAAATGTGGATGGATTCTAGCACTGTAACAGCTAATTATTTCCAATCCTGAGGGATAATTCTATTGCAAGTTGATCACAAGTTTAACATCTGCTTTACAAATGGAGAATGCATGCCACATGATATATAGCTTCTTTAAATCTCCTTAAATCTAACATTTGCACTGGAGCCCAATTAGCTTGAACATGAGCATCTGGCAGTTGCAAGGTTACAGGGTAAATTAATGTCTGCTGTCTCATAGCCTGAGGCTGCTTGTCTGTAAACCTATAATTCAATCCTGAGCTAAGTTCACCTTTAAATTCTTCTGTATGAGATTGAATTTCTCTATAGTTCCTTTTAACAAGTTTTTCTAAAGCTTTTATCTTAGCACTCAAATTGACCAACCTTCTTAATGCTAAAATAAAAATGGTTAAACAAATAATGTTCACAATTGAAGTTATGTACATCCCATCAACATTAATTATCCACTCATTTGATTGTTCCATTTTTAAACTGCCTAATGTGTTACCAAATAAAGACCGAATCCCTTCCATTGTAAAAATATTTCCCATTTTTTAATGTGTGAAGAAAACTCTCTTTTAACTAATTTTTCCTTTTAAGATTTTTTTAATTGACTTGCCAAGTCTGTGTAGAACAGTAGAAGTCCTAGGGAGTTTCAAAACAGCTACCTAGTGTGTGGTAGTCCAAGATGGAAATCCAGAGAGAACAAGAGCCCAGCACCCACCAGTAGCTAAAAAATCCAAAAAGACTCCAGTCATGTAAATTAAAGTTTTGGCCACAAGCAGCTCCACCTCCATGTAGCTCAGACCACTTGTATCTCAGGCCATGTGAAGATCCCACTGCTTACAACTCAGACGTGTAGCCACAACTGCTTGCAGCTCTGACCATGTGCAGCCACTACCACTTGAAGCACCTGCCGAACCAGGGGGCCTGTAATCCCCAACTTGTAAGGCCACCAACGGCTTCTTAATAAGTCCGTGCTATGTAGGAGCATGAAATGTAAGACAAATTTCTAAATGGTCTTATTAATAAACACACAGAGCAAGTTATTTCTGACAAATCAGAGGAATTAGGAATAGCCACCAACTAGCCTCACTTCAGTAACACCACCTCTTCCAAAGAGAGTGAAGAGAGAGCAACTTCCTGTCTAAGCTGGCTTTTTATATGTGTCCATTCTGCTAACTCATTTCCTCTCTCCACCAAGCTACATCACTTCCTGTCTGATTGCACAGACCTCCAGAACTCTATGGCTGATGCTGAGATTAAAAGCGTGTGCCACCATCTTCCAGGTGGTTCCCTAGTGTGACCTTGGACTCACAGAGAACCAGACAGATTAAGGGTGTGTGCTAACATTGCATGACTTTTTTTTTTTTACTACTAGTGGCTAGCTGACCTTTTCCCTCTGATCCTCAGATAAATTTTATTGGGGGACACAGATAAAATATCACCACAGGTCCCTTTTTTACTAATTGTTAATACATTCATATATATGTTAATAAACAGGTTTATATTCCTAAATATAGCCTATTCAGTACATATAATTCTTCTTGTGTGTATAATTTCAGAGCTGATCACTTGGTACTAAACAACCAATTTTTGTGTTTTTCCCTATCGATGATCACCTCTTCAACTCCCATCTTTCCTCAGTTGCCTGTAGTTCTTTGTATGTAGGCTTGAGGCCTCATGTACTCTTCTTTGTCCACTTTGACATGTCCATTCATGTCATCCTTGTTTATCCCATGTTTGGACAGTAATGTTGATGAAACTTTATGGATATAGCTTCTGATATTACTGATTTCTTTTCAAAATAATTTATTCAAATTATTCAAATAAATTATTCAAAAATGCTGAAAAGGACTTTTTTTTTTCTTTTGGGATTTATTCTTTTCCAAATTGGTACTCTCTTTTTGAATGGATTAACTAGACTTTTTTGTAATAATTAACTAGGTATTTTACATAACAATTTTGTGCATACAATATGTTTTTATTATATTCTTTCCTCTGTCCCAGCTCCTCCCCAATCCTTATCCACTTCTGTGCTCTCTTTTATCTCTCATGCTCACTCCCTCACTTTCTGTCTCCTTGTCACTTGGCAGGCTCATAAAAGAGTAGTTAGTCAACACTAAATAGATTCTATGTTGTTGGGTTGTGTCTATTTGCTCTTTATTATTTTTTAAGCTTTGTCTTATTTATTTTAAGTTAATTTGTTTTGATTTTAATTTTGTTTCTCTGTTTTTATTTTTATTCTTGAGGGAGACAGAATTTTAGCTTTAAATCATAAACTGTGACTTTTAACTTTCTTTTCCCAACATTAGACACATAAACCCCATTATGTAGGTATCCATTCATAGTGGATTGTACCTCTGGAGTCTAAATGGCCTTGCTTAGATAGAATTTTTTTTTTTTGTAAATATTCTCACAGTTTAAAATTAGCTTTATTGTTAATTCCATACTCTTTTCATACCGTGTTGTTTTAATTCTAACCTCATCTTTTCTTCAAGAACTGTTTTCTAGAAGATTTCTAATTTTTTCCCATCTCAAATCTCAGACTACCATAATTTGCTAAACTGAACTTAGATTTTTGTCTTAACTATTATTAAAATTATCTTCTTTATTTTAAGTACTTTAGTGTGTAACAATTGTAGAAAACATTCAGAAGAATATCAACATTTTTTGAAATAACTGTTCTTATTCAGTCAACAAGAAATGTCTTAATATTACTAATATTACTAAATATCTTAATTTTACTAAATGTGTTTCATGTGCATTCCATAAAATTTCACTCAGCTTAAGTATTAAGAAAACACTAGTTGAATCTCCTTCAGATTACTACAACTAACTCCTTCCCTATTTGTGGCCCAGGCTTAATCCATAGTTTAGAGGAACTATGTTCTAGTGTACAAGTCATGTTTTTCCCTCTTTAATGTCTATTCTCAGATAATTCTGGTCTGAACTGTGGCTAGGGGCTTGTGCAGAGGAAGGACAAATACCTATTCATTTAATTGATGTTTATGTAACATTTGCTTGCTATACAGGCTTGATCTGGTTTCAGACATCTACAGAGGACATAATCTTTTATTTAAGTATCTTGTAGGCCTTTCTCAGAATGGTGTAATTGGCATTCTTTCCTGATCAGTACAGCCTTAGGCTCTCCTTATTTTGTTGTTTGTACCATCCAGTACACATTTTCTCACTTGTTCTATCTTATGCTTTGAATACTCCACTAACTTATATTATTGAAAATGTGCTTCCATCTTTTTTCTTTCATTTTATATAGCATTTGGTCATAAAGATTATTGTTCTCCAAGTTGTTGCATGTGCTTTATATTATATTTTCATTATAGATTGATGTTCTTACATAAGAATGTGTTCTTTGTCAGTGCTAGAGACTTTAAGCCCTTCATCTCATTTTCTGTGTTATCAGGACCTCTATTTTCATCTNATTCTGTGTGTGTGGTAAAAGTGTTGAAGATTTTCTGGCTATCTTTGTTTNACATTTTGTTTTGTGACTTGTCATTTACAACTGGTTTTTGCTTTTAACTCTATATCAAGTTCATAAAAATGTATTCTACATCTCTTTCTAAACTTGTCATGTTATAAATATAATATATAATGCTATCTGTTATTTTACATGTTCTATAATAACAATTATTGTGGCATATCATATAATGGGTACAGTGTTGTATAGCTAATTGTACTTCTTTTTTTTAGTTTATTTATTTATTTTTANATTAAAAAGATCTTCCACTCCTTTTACATACCAACCTCAGATCCCCCTCTCCTCTCTCCTCCCGCCCCACCAGTTTCCCCTCTCCTCCCTCCTCCTGCCCCGCCAGCTCCCCCCCTCNACTCACCCNCTCATTCCCACCTCTTCCAAAACAAGGTGTCCCATGGTGAGTCCCCAGATTCTGGCACTCTCAGCCAAGGCAGGGCAAGCCCCTCCTCCCTGCACCAAGACTGTGCCAGGTGTCCCACCTCAGGCTTCTTTATCAAACTGTCCATGAATCTTTTGTGATACTTTCTATGACCTAAGGCAGTCAAAATAAAATACTCTAGTAAAATACTGCCTCTTTTTTCACATACCATATTTCTCATAAGTTTTATATTCACTATGCAGTCATGTTTGGGAAGAAGTAGCAACCCAAATAGGCTATCTACTAATTTTAATAAATATTCTTAGTTTATAATTTTAAAATGTTTGCATATTATCAGCTTAGGGATTAAAGCAACAGAGTCATTTTCTTCCCATGATCCTACATCTACTTTTAGACTTTTGATATTTTAATAAAAAATTCATTTTATGTGCAGTAGTTTATATAATGAAAAGACTGCATGTCCCAGTATAAATAATTTTATTGCCACAGAATTCTAAGTTATTATGTGGCATGATATAAATAAACCCTCCACTTTTAAATAATATCAATATAATGGTTTTTAATATCAGTAATGAATCCTTTTTTTTTGTTTTTGGTTTTTTTGAGACAAGGTTTCTCTGTGTAGCTTTCCGCCTTTCCTGGAACTCACTCGGTAGCCCAGGCTGGCCTCAAACTCACAGAGATCCGCCTGGCTCTGCCTCCCGAGTGCTGGGATTAAAGGCATGTGCCACCATCGCCCGGCAGTAATGAATCTTTTTAAAGGAGCTATGGAAATGCTATATTAAAAGCATTATGTTTGAATTAAGCATAAGGTTATTGATCTTGACATGAAAACAAATGTAGTCACATAAAATAGCACAATCAACCAAAGAACTGAATTCAACTATCTAAGAAAACAATGCTCCTGGCCTTTAGATTATCAGCATCTAGCAAATTGTTGTGTATATTTCCTTGATAAAATTGCTATGTAATATTATGAAAAGTGATTTCTACCTATGTGTGGATATTGTATTTGTTTTATCACAATAAATGTCTAAGCTTATTTTGGATTGACTTTTGTTTTTTTATTGCAGCCAAAGTAGTAGGAAACAAACTTTGAGAAATGATTCCAGAGTCATCAGTTCAATGTTAATGTATGACATTATGTGAGTGTGTGTGTGTGTGTGTGTGTGTGTGTGTGTGTGCGTGTGTGTGCATGTTTGTGTGTGCATGTGTGTGTGAATGTGTGTGCATATGAGTGTATAAGAGAGAAACAGAGACAGAGACAAATTGACAGACAGAAAGACAAAAAAGAGAATTTCTTTGTTTTTGGCCAAATAATGACTCATAAAATATTTCTATTAGAAAATTCTGTAAAACAAACATTTACAGCATACCAAGATTTCNTTATTGAAGAATGAATTTAGTAGTTAATTTTTTTCATTGTTTAAAATATTACACACATTCTTTCATATAACTTCATTGTCTTAAGTGAGAATGGCAACGAAAAATTTCATATAAATGAGATATGTATGTGGTTAATAAAAACAAAAATACTTTTGGCAACTACAAAGGCTTAGGTTTCATAGTAGAATAAGGGATGAAAATAAACAAACAAGAAGGCATACAAAAGATAACTCTAACAAACCCCAAAATAATAAATAAATAAATAAATAAATAAATAAATAAATAAATACATAAAATAGCAATGCTCATTTAATAGTTTCATTTTAATTTTCTTTAGGGTATTTGTCAATTTCATTCACATTATTTGATAGCAGTAAGCAGTCTTCACACAGTATTTCATGTTGCTTTTTTTTT
>LZPO01036849.1:0-12299 GCA_001675575.1 Neotoma lepida | reverse complement strand
AGAATGACAAAGTCTCATGCTAGGCTAACTTTTTCCTTCTGACACAGTCAAAGATCCAACACTTTTAGGTAGGGTCTTATTACCTCTATTAACGTAATCAAGAAAATCCTTCATAGATATAGTCAGAGGCTAATCTACTTAAATAATCCTCCACATTCATGCCCAAAGGCTTGTCTTCTATATGATTCTAGATCTCATCAACTTGATAGGCATTATTAACCATTATACCCATCTACTTATTAATTCATAGCATGGTGAAATTCCCAGTTGGAGTTCTTAGCCCTATTTGGCTCTTTCTATATGATATTCTGTCCATCTAGATGCTCAGAGCACTGTGCTATGGTCTATTTATAGAACTCCTCATTCTTCAAGGTATCTATATATAATCCAAAAAAAATCCTATTACCTCCAGCTTCAAGATATATTTCAAATATACATGACAAATGGAGCACTTGACGACCTAAGTGATTTCTACAAGAAATTGCAGGGTCCCTTGTCTGATCACTCTAATAGGCCTCTGCTTCATCAAGACTCAACTGGGCTTTGTCCTGGGACAACTCATAGTGATATTTCTTTTAAGTACATGAGTCAGATCATGACATTCCGTTGCCCAAAACACTACAATATTTTTTACATTACACTTTGACAAAATTTCACCCTGATCAAATGCTATAAGAATTTGTGATTTCTCAAATAATTTAAGTTCTTTCCTACATTCATCGCTTTGCATTGCTAGGATACACTAGCTCACATATTATAGCTTGCCTTCCTATGCTCAGAATAGTCTTCAGTGATGAACTTTCTCAAAACTTCTCACTGGGAAAGTAACTACAATCATAAACTCCAACATTATTTCATTAATTTCTTTAAAGCACTTAGCCCAAAGCAACACAGACAAAGACCATGAATTGAAACCTCCAAACCTGTGAACCAAAATACATAATTCTTCCTTTTAAATTGTTCACCTGACAACATAACATGACTCTAACCAAAACATTAATTGCTCATTCTGGAATTGTTCTTGTCAGATGGAAAACATTCAGTAAAGACATAGCTAGTAAATGAATAGCAAAAGAACAATGTACCCAGTGATGTTATTGGGTCATTGTTGGTTGAAAGTGCTGAACCAACAGATGAGGGCCAACCCTTTATGATTCTTATTTTCTAGTGTCTAGTCTTGGTATCATATGCCAAATGATAAGTTTACTTTTATGTGAACTTATCTCATTGGTTTGAAACGATGTCCTGGAGTTTAACCATGTTTTTCATTTTGCTATATTCTCATTACTTAGTTACTAGAACTAATATCTTAAATATTTTTAGTTATATGATATAATTGAAATACCAGCATAATTATTTGTATTTAGACATACCATCTAGCTTATCATGATGTTTGCATTTGTATTTTAAAATTCATAGTAGGTCATATTTTCCCCTAAGCTAAGCTTAGGGGAGTGCCATGGCAAATGGTTAATATCCCCATTGACAAGTACGAAACCACAAGAGAATGTTGAAGTAACTTTCCCAAGGTTACCCAATGAATCATTGCCAGTGCTCGAATTAGATCCCATAACTCATTCTTGTTTAGGAAAGCACTTTTATTCCTGGTTCTTAGATACATAGAGAGAATACCGTGTCTCATGATCATTTTTCATTGGTGAGTTTAGACTAGACAAGGCCTAAATCAACTTCATAATAGAGGTCTTTATTTCATTTTGGAGTTTTTGTGAAATATGGCTAAGGATCATTAAATGTTACAGATGGGTTTAAGCTAAGATTAGTTTATTGATCATTAATCAGCTAGTGAGCTTATTAATAATTAATTGGAAAAATGATGCTAAGTTGTTCGGAGTTCATTGTACTTACAATGTAAGATGTCTTAATCAATTGTGAAAATAAAAGAATTATGTCAACATGTGTATAATTGTATTCCCTTGCATTGAATATTGAATATTGCTCATACAGAAATAAATTATAATAAGTTATTTACACAAAGTCAGAATCTTCTTTTCACAAACTCTAATTAGTCTCTGCTTCCAAAGTCAAATAAGATACTTGTAAAAAGCAATGAGAATAGTTAATATTAGTCTAATGATAATTGCTAGAATATTATCTACATTGAATTTTGGTTTATAAAAATCAGTTACTACTGCTTTATTTTGAAAGACTTAATTTTACTTATTTGTATTTTTCCATTATATCATGTTAATTATGCCAGACAAGTTGTATAACAACGTTTCTTATAACCTGGTTATATGATTTTTCTCAAGTAACATCTACGGTGATCAGAATTACTATTTATCAACTAAAACTTTAGCATATATTTTTGTTTAAAAGAAAATTATAGTGGACTTTCAGTTTATAATAAAACCCAACCCTTTTGCTGTGGCCTACCATGCCTTGTGTGATTTGGGGGTCTTTGATTCTTAGGTCCAAGGCTCACATGGTTTATATTGTTTGCTGGGCCCCAGACTTGCTGCATAGGTTTGTATGAGGTCAGCAAGGTCGCTTCCTGTGGGGCACTTCTCCAGTCTGCATTGGCCTATTTCGTGGTTCAGGTCTTTGTAATTGAACAGCATTCCCTGTGGGACTTCCCTCTCTCACTCTATCGCCCAGCTTTCTTACAGGCATTGGCACTATTTCCATTTTCTTGTCTCACGGGCCTTCACCACCTTCCAGTAACGCACTAAAACACGTGATTGTAAAAACCGTACTTGAGGATTTAGTTGTCTAAAATCCAGTCCCCGGGAAAATGGTGGACTAACATAGGTGCTAGTTAAATATTTGTTATGGATGAGTGAAACCATCTTTCCTGGTGCTGTTGTATTTAACAAAAGAAAAAAATCCCAATATAGAAAGCTCCCATAATGGAGCTTTCGTCCCTGACAAGGAATGTGCTATTTCTTACTGTAATTTTCAAAGATATCAATGTACACTAACTTTCTCAGAGATTTATTTCATAATTAAATATGCACAAGTATGTAATCAATGGTAACATTTAATACTGTCATTCTCTGTCTTCTTCTAGTTTGATTTAAATCACATTGTAGCAAGCATAAATTACATAAAGGTGGGCTTATATACATAGTATCATGACTATATGGATTATTTCTAAATACAGTCTTAAGGTACTAAGAAATAGAGAAAAATTAGAATACTCACCACATTTGATTTTCTTGAAAGTCTAATCATCCTTCAGGAATTGTTGATCCAGTATTCAAAGTAATGTTTGTAGCCACAGTGTGTGTGACAGTTCAGCCTCACAATGTCTTGATTCTCTTATGAATATATTTTCATAATAAGGAGTGAAATACATTATCATAAGTATTAGAAAAAAGACATTTTCTTTCGATTACTACAATTTTGTAACCAGAAAAATGAATAGTGAAAAGAGAAATTCAAATTTATCCAATGAATCAAAAGTTTTTCTAAAAATTAAACTTAATTTTCTATCAGGCTTAGGTTTTTAACTCAGGGCTCATATACCCTTATCATATGATATATTACTAAGGCTATCTGGCTTGCTTATGGACCTATTTAAAGACTTAAAAGGTGGGTTAAGTTTTTTTTAATTCCATATAGTATTTAGAATAAGTGATATCATTTGTTTCATCTGAATTTTAAAGATGGTTTCAATTACATTTCCCAAGCTTAAAAGAAACATCTCTAGAGGTTCTATTTCTGAAAATACATTAAGGGAAGATTCTTCATTATAAAATTTAAGAGGAAGGTTGATGCAACATCAAAAATGATATATTACCTTAAATGTGTGTTTGCAAAAACAAAGCGAAGTAGCCCAGTCCAGGGGAAGTTACTTGTATTCTGTCCATTTTACCTCTGGCTTGTGATAAAGCAACAGTGTTCACTGATCTTACCAGGAGTGCCAGCCTTTTTAAGGAACCCCTCAGCCATACCTGTTCTGGCTGCACAACAGACTGGTTAGGGAAGAAACTGGGTGGACCACAGCAATACATATCCAAAGGAGCCTTTGAGCAGTAAAATTGTGATGCACACTGAAGTCCATTGTCTGTAGACGTGGGACAATCTGTCAGATTTTTTTCCTAATTCTTGAATAGTACTATTTTCCATCTTGAAAAGGGCTTGTCAGTTGATCACACGAAATCATGCTCACTGCAGAGAGGTTTCCCATCTTCCCTGCAATTTCTGCTTGCTGAGATAATTTTTCATGACTTTTGATTGAATTGGGGCTTCTAACATCCATTGAATTTTGTCTTTCTGGGCAGTAAACTAATCTTTCATATATTCTATAAGCTTACATTTTTAGCCACAGAGAATCAAAATACATTGTGTGTGGAAATATTGTAGATTCTTGAGGAATTTTTAAAAATCTTTTTCATTACTTTCTATTTCATGAGATATAAAATCCACAGTGACTCACAGGAAGGATCCAAATCCATGCCTATGTTATCACACACCACAGCATTGTAGGGGACAGTAGAATGAAATGATCAGGGCCCAAANTCATTTGTTTTCTGGATGGAACATTGCCTGAGTCAAAAGGTGGATTATGTGTTCTTATACTTGTCACTTCAAAAGTGGATACAAATAAATAAACATGAACTCATGAGCATAATTGTGTTGTCTCTGGTGCATATGAACTCTAAACTAATCTCTCCAGTTGAAGCACATAATTTCTATCTATTATAAAAGAGCCAGGACATATTTTATATTTATTCCATAAAGACCAGAGAACCTCTTTCTACAAACACAGAATTAAACATATTACATTTATAATATTATATAAAAGAGCTTGACTGGCAACCAAGTAAATTGATTTGCAAATCAGATGAAAAAATTAACTGTGACTGACAAGGATTTTTTTAAAAAATTAATAAATCCATTAACAAAATAACATTTATAATATAGGGTCTACATTTAAAATGAGACATAAAATTCTTGACAGGTGATAGCAGCAAAATGAAGGAATGATTCCCTAAAACAATCTGTATTCTTGTTAGTAATCTTATTGAGTGAAAACATAGAATCATTTGCACACATTGTATCTGGAAGTGAGGAAATGTTGGCTGAGAACACAGAGGAAAGTAAGTGAGCTCTGAGCTCTCATGACACAATTTATTGTTTTGAGTGCATTAAGTGAAAACTTTGCTCAGACATCTATCTTGAGTGAACACTATGCCTACTCAACTATCTTTCTCATTTCTAGTTCAAATTATTTTCCATGGTTTTTTTGGTTTGGTGAATTCATGGCAACTATATGTCATTTTATTTCTATAAAATGTATAAAATAAGGCTATGTTCATTCTACTCTTTATTCAATGATCAGCACAATTTAGCAGGACCTCTCACATTAGATATTCACTATGGTGTTCAGAGTAAAACCTATATATCCATACCCTTCTTTGTAGCTTCTGGTGGTCTTATTATCAAATTCTGTTTTCTGAGATCTGTATGACCTTGTAGAAAAGTCCTTGAGATTGGTGTTTTGCTTCCTTGAAATCTCTTCTAGTTAGTTAAAACATGACTAGACAATAAGTACTACAGTTGATGTCACAGAACAAAGATGGTTCTGGGAAAGGCTGTTGGAGTAAGGCAAACAGTCAAAGATACAGAACCACCAACCCTGACAACATGGGGATACTTTTTTCTACACTGAGAAACAAAGACTTGACGAGTTTTAAGGAAAAATATTTTTCAATTTTGATTAATGTGGCTATTGTGTTTATTTTTATTAGAATCATAATCATTCCTCTAAATATATTCTCTTACATGTTTTTTGCAAAAAAAAAAAATTTGTAGTATTTGCCAACATCACTTCAATCCAAAACAAACTTCAGCTAACTGCCAAAAGGAATTTCTAAATCTTAAATACAAACATGGTTTATTCTTTGGTTATTTCTGCCTGTAAATCTAAAAATATAGAGCCAAGCATATGGTAGATTTTTGGCCTCTTCCTCTCTTTGTAAGATTGCTTCCTGCATTTTAGATACTCCCACTGTATTTTCCAGAATTTATTGCACAGGTTTTTCATTGAGCACTTACCGGCGTCTTGCTATGTTAAGCACTTACATCACTTCTGATTCCCATAGCCTCAAACCTGCTATTTCTTCTGCTTGAAAGTCTGTCTTCCTTTCCCATTCCAAGAGGTCTCTATCCTTGGCTTTACATGAGACACCTTCCTAANGTTGTTCTAATTCATTGCTCCTTGTCCTTTCCACATTACCTTTTGTGTGTTTAATTGGTGATTTTCAGGGCATTGTGCCCTGAAAATTCCAATAAGATAGCAATCTCTTTGTAATACACTTATGTATAAACTTTGTTAAATTCCTAGAATCTTTTAGGTTACAATAGTAATAATAATAATAAATTGTAAGACAAAAAAGTTCATAAGTAATTTCATTCCTAAAAATGTTATGTTTGTCACTAAAAAAAAAAATCAAGAATCAAAAAGTTAAAAATTAAAGTCAAATGGTCTTTAAGAAAATAATGATCTTGTTGTGCTCTTAAATCAATAACTTCTCCAGCTCACTTGCTTTCTGTAAATAATGAGTTATTTTTTATATTAATAGTTTAAAATTTGTTCTTTCATTTTTCCTATCCATCCAAAGTTAAAATAGTGTTGGTTTTCTCAATTTTGTAATGATTTTCTCCTAGATATCAAAATAGTTAGAACACAAAGGTTCAAAGAAAGGTTAATGGATAATATAAACTAAGCACAATCTTCAAAACTCTCTGCACCTTAGTGGAAAGATAAGCGATGATATTGTTTTCTCCTGTGAAAAATGTACTAGTATTCTTAACCCTTCATACAATAATTGGATCTCATTACTAATCGGAATGGCAATTACCACGATGATTGAAAACCACATCTGATAGATTTCAGTGATAAGAAATGCTCACAAAGAACAGCTGAGAAACATTTAAAAAATTATTTAAGTTATATTTTCATTATATTCTGATATTAGTCTCCCAAACAAGGAAAACCCCAAACTTTCTACCTTCATTGTAGAACAAGAGAAATCAATAAGTCTTTGGACACATGTTTAGCAATGTGGCCAGAGACATTCCTGACTTTATTTTTTATATCCCTTGATGTATGATCACTGGATCTTGTTGGTCAAACTCAGCTAGTAGTTAGGGAAGTAGGCAGGATAAATTATAAAGCTGTCCATTAAAGTCTACTATGAAGTAGTCATTAGAAAATGAGTCTAAGAGAGATAATAAAAAGGGATGAAGTTTAGAGACATTCCCTATTTCTCCTGTCAGTATGCACTGGATTCTTTTGTCAAAAATATATTTTTTTTTATTTTGTCAAAAATATTTTCCATTTTGTCAAAAAATAAAAATCATCCAGCTAAAATATGCATCCAAATGCATGCTGTCATCTTAGGTATTATATCATCCATCCTGACATACACCTGCTTGAGAACTAAACTAGAAGCCATTTCAGGTATCTTAGTTTTTGGTACTCAAGGTAGAAGAAAGTAGGTGCAAACTATAAGGTTTAGCCTCTGTTTTCTTCAATACTGCTGAGAGTCTTGATGCAGGTATGATACTTGGCTCTTCTTTCTTCAGAGGATTCTACTCTCCCCTTAATTCTGACAATACTAAGGAGAGTTGGGAATATTCTATGAAAATTTTGTCTCTTTTGGATGTCTATTTATCACATTGCTGCCATTATCAAGATGATTGGGCAAGGAAACACATGTGTGCGGTATATTCCCTGTATACTCTACACTGAATCATCCTGCATCCACCATTAAGCTTGATAAGGAGAACCATCAACCTGCTCCCTAGAGTAATTTCTCCGCTATTCATACTGATTCAGCAGTATGAGGAAACCTAAAGGTTTACAGAAAAATTTGTTTCCAATTATAACCTTTTTGGAGAGGTGTTTATTTTGACTTTTTATTATTTATTTTAAGTAAAATCATCTTATTCTAATCAATTCACAGACTAAAATCTTCACAGATTTAAAGACATCACTCAAATCCTTGCACAGTCCCAAATTCTGTAATCTCAGCAGACTTATACAGAGTGAGAATGTCCATTCTGAGGCAATGGAACTTTGCTTGGTCTTTTATACTTTCACTATCAATTACTTTATTTTATTTATTTATTTATTCATTCATTTGTTACGTTACTTTAATAATGTGACTTCAATACAGAGAAAGTTGAATTTATTTTTCCACCACAAAAAAATAAATAGTGTGACTACTATTTCCTGATGAAAGCTCCCCTACCTCAGGCAAAATGGTCTTCCCACCATTAATCTCAAGGTTTTATAGCGTTAAAAGGTTTCTTTAATGAATTGTTTAGTGTAACATCCACTTGGCACTGGGCATTCATATTGTAATTATATAGAAAATGGCTTCATATAGGTTGCTAACTTAACCCATACATTTCAGTCCTCAGGATTAGATTCTAACATAGCTTCTTCCTAACTAGCTCTATAAGTGAGCTGTGTCAATCCAGTTGTTTCTATGTGGAAGCAAAATGGAAAAACTAGTGAATTCTACAGGTATGAATGATGCTGTTGAAAAAACCATGGAAATAGGTAAGGGCACCTGGAAAAGCTGCATTTCTAAAGAAGACATGCATCTGCCTGGAATATATGGGCCATTGGCATGCCAGTTTGTTCCTAGAGGAATGGCTTTCAGATATGGTGGGAGAGAGATGTTCATTGCGGTCCTTTGTTCTCATAGGCTGAACATGCAGCCGTGTAAATAAACCCATAATCCATCACAGGTGGAAGTTTAAAATGCATAAGCCATGCACATATACCATCCTGTCTGCCACAAACATTTTCTCACTAAGCAAGTCCTGCAATGGCTAGAAGGAAAAACACAATCTAATGCACAGAGCAGGTGACACTGTAGAAAGCATTTCTCCATGGCATTTCTACACCTATGTATCCAAGCTAGTGCTAGTGTCTCTATGTGGTTTGAAGACTAGATTTGTTTCCTGCTCAGGCTAATAAAAGCAATGTCTCCCCTTAGAAAAAAAGGTTAGTCAAGCTTGCTAGCAAAGGCCTTAAAGTCTTAGTTTTATAAGCCCATTGTACTGAAGCTGTGACACAGATTCACTGTGTACACAAACTCTAGCTGTGCCTACACCTCAATCACCTCAATCAGACTCTTGGAGGAAGGAGGTGTCAGTGAGAGCTACAGCACATGGAGAACTCACCCTGAGTGCTGTTTCACAAGTGATAAATGTCTACTTCGATTTGTCTTATCTTCTTCTTGCTAGTCAGATTTATGGACTTGTAGCAAGGCAACCTTCCGATTTGGAGACTCACAGCTGCATCTGGTCTGCTTGATTGGTGGTGTTGTTCATGTGGCTTTTGAGGAACACCTTTCAGTGTAGTTTATAAGATGCCATATCTTCCTACTATCTATGATGCTTGTCCTTTTTAAGTTGAAAGTTGCATTGGTGACTGCTACAATAGAATTAGTTTCTCTAATAACCATGAGAGTTATGAATGCCCAGAGTGATAGAGATTGAATTTCATGCTTAACTACAAGAGTCTTAAGCCATCAGGATAAAGTGATGATGAGTCTTATTTATTTATTAAGACAAGGTCCCACATTTTCCAAATATATCTCAAGCTGACCCAGAATATTCTATGTAATGTAGGTTTGCTATAAACTCCTGGCAATTCTCCTGTTTCAGTATCACAAATGCTGGGATTTCAGACATGAGCCAATGCCCCACCACATAAGATTACATAAGTATTACATTTGGCTAAGCACTGTCTATTTGGCCATTTTTATAATTTTTCCAGTAAGTTTTATAATTTGCTGAATTTTGAGGAAGCACAGAGCATTTTCAGGCTTACACTATATTTGGCATCTGAGAGCAAGTCTCACCTTTAAGTTTTTACCCTCAATGCTTAGCTTTTGTCACCCAAGTTCTGACCTTGAACATAACTGTATTCAAAGAAGTGGAAGCCTCAGCAAGTCAAGCATTCCTTTTCACATCTTGGACTCTCACTGTTTTCATCAACTACTTTTAGCTTAGAAGAAGACTGCAAATTTAATGGATATGCACTTTATTATCACACTCATATTTTCCAGTAATTTCAGTGAATAAATGATCTTTTCAAAACTCACAGAGCAATTTCTACTTCGGTTCTACGTGTAATAGTCACAGCCATAAATTTCTCTACAAATATACATACATTTTTAGAAATAATATAATCACTAGAGTCAAGGGCCTCAATTTCTTGACTTCACCAAGAACTTGAATTCAATATTCACTTTATTCAATAGTGTAGTAATTTGTGTGTTTTGTTGTCACACAGGATAGCTAATGTTTTATCCTGTGACCATTACTTGTATTAGCGCCCTAGCTGCAGCAACAGTGATGCAAACTGAGTGGTTTAAATAAACAGATATTACCTGTGTAGCATATTTTCTTGTCTCTTTATCCATAGACCTGTCTTAGTTAGGGTTTCTATTGCTGTGAAGAGACACCATGGCCTTGGCAACTCTTACTAGGAAATTTTTAATTGGTGTGGCTCAGTTACAGTTTCAGAGGTTCAGTCCATTATGATCATGGCAGAGAGCATTGTGGAGTGCAGGCAGACATGGTGCTGGCTACATCTTGATCAGAAGGCAACAGGAAGTGGACTGAGTGTTAGTATTTTGTTTGTATTTTGCAGCGCTGCAGTTACCGTGCGAGAAAAGTCACGAGGCATGACAAAACCCAGTATCAGAGCTTTATTAGAAAGTGGGGGGGGGAGAAGATGGCGGGGAAAGAGAAAGAGATAGAGAGAGAGAGAGACAGAGTGTGTGCAGCCGCACATGGAGAGAGAGAGAGGAAGAGAGAGGGGGGGAGGGAGGAAGAGGCAGGATTTCCCTTTGCTCAAGTGCAAAGTGCGAATGTGAAGTTACTTAGCTGGGGAGTGGCCAGGAATTCCAACACTGAGTTTTGTGTATTATTAAATGGACCAACCTTTAATAATACACTTCCCAGGGGCCCAGCAGGGATGCTACCACCAGCGTGGGAATGAATCCAGTTACACGCAGCTCTCACATTCAACTCGTTTATTTGTCAGCCACCAATTCTCTGCTCCAAAAATCTCTTCTCCAAAAATCTCTGCCTGGTTCTCTTGGGACTGGTCTATATCCTTTCCCAAGCAGCAACACCTTATGTTTATTATTCAACACAAGATTGCAAGGCCCCCACCAGAAGCTTCCTGGCAGCTTCATTTGCAACCCAAAAAGGGGAGAGAACAAGGGTGGAGTTAGATAGGATTTGGAATAAATCAGAAAAGGAATTTATGTGCTAGAAATATATCCTTGCTGTGATTAGGTGAAAACATTAGAGTTTATCATAAATATGCTCAATTACAAACTTATAGGTGATAAGGTAGGGAGCTCTGTAGGTCACTAGAAATAAAACTGCCACTATTTTTCTCTGCTTTCCTGACAGGGCAGGGGANGTGTACTGATAGCTAGTCAACCTGCATCACAGCTAGAAGCACCTGGTAAGAGGAAACTCCTTTGATCTAAGTTGCTCTGGGGCAGTGAGGAAGAGGGGGAGGTTTGAACTTGATTTGCACAGGAAGCAAGGCTGTGCATCTAGGGGGCCAGGCATTTGGCCTGGGAGATAGGTTGTCTCCAAAAGGACGTTTTACCTAGTTTGGGGGCTTCAGGTACCTAGCAGGTGGTCTGGTAGCTGTTCTGTCCCTTGCTTGCTCTTCAGTGCTTTGTTTGGGGTTGGCCCTATCTCAGGAAGTAGCTAAGGAGGATATTTGCAAAAGGCAGGTACCAAAAACAAACGCTAAAAGGGGGAGCTGGGAGCTCAGAGGCTACAGGCTCTGTATACATGACTTTATCCAAATACCTTGAGTGTATATGCCTCAGACAGAGGTCCACACACACACATTCTAGGAGAATTAAGAGCACAAGAAATTCATAGCAAGACACAGCTGAATACTAAGCCACGTAACACCAAATAGTCCATGCTAGATGGCTTTCCCCTTGACTGACCCTTGGCTCTGATCAAGGTGTGGCTTATTGTACACAGCTGGACTTCTATTTCATATTCTTATGGCTCGCCACAACTGAGTATCACACTGAGGGAAGCTTCAGCAAAAGAGACCTCCAAGTCTGCCCCCATGGTGACACACTTCCTCCAACAAGGTCACACCTACTTCAACAAGGGCACAACTCCTATTAGTGCAATTCCCTTTAGGGGGCATATTCTTTCCACCTATCACAGATCTTGAGCCAGTACTCATGAAATTTCTCTAGCTTCCCATACCATCACTGTTAGTTATTTGTGGTGATAGTACTCTGCAAGGAAAAAGGTCA
>LZPO01036848.1:0-12314 GCA_001675575.1 Neotoma lepida | reverse complement strand
ACACACGCAAGGTGCTTTTTGATCATCTTTCTACAGAATAGCAATTAAGATTCTGGCTTTTGTAAGTATAATTCTGTTCTAAGATGGGCACTTGGTAGTTGTTGGAAGCAGATTTGCTCAGGTCAAAATATCTGGTACACAGAATTTAATTGTTTACCTACCAAAGGTGAATTGTTCTGGGTACAGGGAGATGCCTTTAAGCAGTCAGAATTCTGAGCTAAATATTGGAGACAAGCTCAAGCAAGGCTCTAGGTAGTACTAAATAGGTCATTGGATTACATTGGAGATTCAGTCCTTAAAATTTTGATCCAGCAGATCTGAATAGGATACAGTATATATACATTTTACTAGAAATCCCTACTGCAGGTGGTACCCAATCACATTTTAGATACATTTCTCTAAGCATTATCTCAGACTGCTTCTTTTGTCAATCTTTTACTTTTCCTGCTCAGCTCCTCCAACTAAGCCCACTGGGAAGGCTTGGTCTAGTCACATAAGGGAACTGCTTCTTCACCAAAGTTTGTGGATGGTACCAGGTTTTAAGCGATCTTCGTGTCTTTTAGGCAAAAGATAGGATTGTACACTACAAATCTGACTTTGCACAGGAAAAGGACATAACTCATTGGTTGATTGCTTGCTTACTTAGCATGCATGTAGGCCTATGTTACATCCCCACTGCTGAAAACAAAATCAAAAGATATCTTGATGCTGTGAGAGAATATCTTCAGACTATGACCAGTGCCATTATATTCTGTCATCAGTTCTGCTGCATGAAGCTTTCCTGGGGAGACATGAGCAAATATCTATGAACCCCTTATAGATGAAATGATTCCCCAGGCATGCTTCTATTGGTATTTAAAGGGAGATTAGAATGAGGTGGGACACTCCTCCTGAGATGGGTTAGGCCATTGTGTGGAAGGGGTACAAGGTTGAATAACATGAAGAAAGTGAGCTGAGAATCTGTATCCCCTTCCCTCTGTTTCCTGACTGTAGATGCAGTGTGACCAGATAACTCATTTTCACACCTTCTCTGCCATGACGAACTGCATCCTCTCAAGCAGAAAGCTACAGCAAGCCCTTCTTCCTTTACATTGCCCCTTGTCAGGCATTTTATGACAGCAAGGAGGACAGCAACAAATACACTCACTGGCTAACAGACACAGACCATGTGGAACCTCCAGAGATCCCAAAGCCTCACCTCCTTAATATAAATACAATCCCCTTCTTGGTGGGTTTGTTTCCAATCTTAGTTTTTGCCATCATTAATGTCAGACAAACACACAAAAAAAGAAAAGAAAATTGTATGTCATCATAGATTCCTTCATTTTCCTTATTCCCTGGCATTCCATGAGTCATCAGTCTTTTTATTCTATATATTCAGCAGTCATTCTTCTACTGAATGTTTACCAAGCATCCCTTTGTTGACCCCACCCAGCATCCCCATGAGCATCAGTGTCAGCAAATAAATTCTGGTCTTTCTGGCTCCAACCTCCCTCTTCTCAATTACTTCTTCATAGCACTGTAGCCTGAACAATTCCATAAAACTCAAATCTGATTATGGCATGCTCTCCTATTCTGCTTAAAACATTCTAATGTCTTTCCAATGCCAGAAGAATACATTTTAGTACCCCTACCACTAGGAAATGTGTTTGTAACTTGAATGTTGTTAATACATACAAACCGATTTCTCGCCTAGGAATATATAAATTTTCAAAAACTATAGACATAATAATTATCTGCAAAGTCTTAAATGTGCTATTATACTTCTAGTCATATCCACTTCAGCTCAAATAATCATCATGTCTTTTCTGAACTCCTGCAGAAATTCTTTCTTTATCTCATTTCCTAAACACATGCTCTGATCAGCCCCAGAGTGAAGTTGCAAAGCATAGCCAGGTCATGTCAATCTTCTGTCTGTTTCCACAGAGGCTTCATTCAGCCTTGATTAAAGTCCACATCTTCTCCCTCAGTTTATAAGCTCTACATGGTCTGATTGCTGCTTGTTTTCTCTCCCTCCTGTTCTACTCAACTCACACTACTCCAGCCAAAATGATCGTCTTCCTCATTCTCACATGAGACAAGGTCATCACTGCCTCAGTGACTGTCTGGAGCCATCTTGTAGTTCTTCTTCCAGGCCCACTCATGTTGCTTCTCTTCTCTGCTTCAGAGTTCAGTTGTCATTTCATAGGACTCCTTGACCAAACCATTAAATGCTATCTTTCCTCTTAATCTCTCTCTTACATTTCTATGTCTTACACTCTTCNTGGCATTTCTCACTGTGCATGTTCACCTTCATTNTTTTATAACTTGTATACAGCCATCCCTAACTCAACTGCAAGTCCATCCTTTCTTGGCAAAAGGCACCAGTGCAACAAGTATTCCTTTAACGGAATGCTTCAGTGTCTTTGTGGATCCTGTGATGGAATAGTTATTGCTGCTCCTGCTGCTTAGGCTATAGTACTTAAATCCTGGCCACTGATAAATAACCAAATAGCTAGGTTCCCCATCATTTTCAGCATTAGGTTCAAACAGTTTTTATGGGATGAAAGCANGGGTCACACCCAGCTTTGCTGCTGTTATTATACACTCTGTGCTTCTGTTATGTTATCAAATCACTTAATAATTACTTGCTGCCAAGAACTTCTACCTAACTAGATCTGCTTGCAGTAGAAGCTAACTTGTATAAATATCCATACTCTATGCATTTAGGACAATTCCTAAAATAGAGTAGGTATTCTTGAGTAAATAATTTACATCACTCAATTCCAGGTTGTAGATAAAATGTAATAACTATGATAGTCAGAGGGTATAGCCTTAAGAGTACTAAATAAGCTAAATTAATTCATCTCTATTTGTGCATATATATCTAGTTTTCATCTATCTATATATGTTTCTTTCTACCTAGCTACCCTATCTAGCTATCATTCTGGAGACACACACACACACACACACACACACACACACACACACACACCACATATATATATAAAATGGATAATAAAGTATAATCATTCAAAACAGCTATGTAAAAATGGTTATATATAAGTGATAATTATTTTTTCCCAGGATTTTCTTCGCAAGAGCATATATCTTTGTTTATGCAAAAATCCAAGGTTCTACCTCACTAGGGGCAGTGCTTCAAGGTCAATGCTGGAACAGCTACCCACTGCAGTTCATCCTATGGATGGGCAGAAGACTAGTAATTCAAGATAGTATACTTTGAGAGGTATCAGAGTCTTTACCAGTGACTGGAATTTTTTCTTTTCATCTATCAGATTGAAAATTTGCATCTAGAACACCCCCATTAACATAAGAAGAGCCACAAAAGGACCTACACTCATTGATGCCTCAAAGTCCTATGAGGATTCATTTATCAAGCAGCAAACACAAAGCCAGATGCAAAACAAACAAACAAGCAAACCACCACCCCCACAATAATTTTTCTTTTTTTCTTTTCTTTTTCTATGAAGATATTTTCTATTCATTTTATATACCATCCACAGATCCCCTCCCCTCCCTCCTCCCACCCCCAGTCTTCCCCTCATCCCAACCCTCATTCCCACTCCTCCAAGGCAAGGCCTCCTATGAGGAGTCAGCAGAGCGTGATACACTCAGTTGAGGCAGGTCCAAGCCCCTCCCCCTGGACCAAGGCTGTGTAAAGTGTCCCACCATAGGCAATGGGCTCCAAAAACCCACTCATGCCCTAGGGAGGGATCCTGATCCCAGTGCCAGGGGGCCCCTTAAGCAGAACAAGCTATATGACTGTGTCTCCTATGCAAAGGGCCTAGTCCTGTCCCATAGAGGCTCCACAGCTATTGGTCCAGAGTTCATGAGTTCCCACTAGCTTGGTTTGGTTGTCTCTGTACATTTCCCCATCATGATCTTGATGCCCTTTGCTCATAGAATCCCTCTTCTCTCTCTTCAGCTGGACTCTTGGAGCTCAGCCTGGTGCTTGGCTGTGGGTCTCTGCATCTGCTTCCATAAGTTACTGGGTGAAGGCAGTTAAGGTATTCACTAATCTGATTATCTGGGTAGGCTAGTTCAGGCACCCTCTCCGCTATAGCTAGTAGTCTAAGGTGGGGTCATCCTTGTGGATTCCCAGGAACTTCCCTAGCACCTGGTTTCTCCCAATCCCCATGGTGTCTCCCCCTATCATGGTATCTCTTTCATTGTTCTTCCATTCAGTCTCTGTTCCATCTTAACCATCCCATTCCCTTGTGTTCTCATCCCTCATCTTCTACCCTCCATTGACCCTGTCACTCCCAGTCTACTCATGGAGATCTCATCCATTTCCCCTTCCCAGGGTGATTCATGCATCCCTCTTGGGGTTCTCATTAGCTCACCTCTCTGGAACTGTGGGTTGTAGTCTGGTTAGTAAGTGATAATTCTTATACTATTCACTTAATATTTAACTACATGTAATGAATAATTTACTGCAGATGTTATTATTGGCTGTAGTTATAGGTACNTATCTTTTTTACTTTCATGCCTTACACTTATCCATAATGATAGGTTCACAACAAAAACAGAATAAGAATCAATTAATGTATAATATTTAGTTCATGAGAAATCCCTTAAAATGACTTTTAGTTGACTAATAAAAGAAAGATCTGTGGCAAAAGTATTTAAAATCTTTCACTTAACATTTTATGAAAGCCATTAACAGATAAGAAGTAGCGTCCATGTTAATATATATAACTATAAATACTAAGTGTGTTCTTGAGTCTAAATTTCTGCTTGGTTTCAATGATCTATTCTGTTTTGGCAATCGTATCTGCTATCCTTGTGAGAAAAACAACTTTAACAATCCTTTAGAGGCCCGTGATTTTGTCTGTTTTCTACTGGCATTGCCAAGGAGCTTTAAAATGTCCTTTATCACTCCTTCATTTTATGGATGAATAAGCTTATTTGGGCATTTATTTACTAAGTTTGCAATTTCCCTAGCTTTCTGAAATTCCAAGTTTTGAATCACCCTGCTCTCTCAGTACAGCGTCCTTGGAGTGACTGTACATCTCCAAGTAAGAGCTCTAACAGATGACTCGGGTACTCTCAGATACTTTCAGAATCAACACAGGAATGGAAAGAGTAAAAGAAGAGAGGGAAAGACACAAAGAATTCACAATCACAAACACAAAAGAAAAAAATGCCAAATCCAATCAAATGCTTTAACTCATTGAGAGCCGTGAATGGATGAGGAAGTACAATACATCAACCAAAAGGCAAACTCTTTAAATGAACATTACATTCCATGAATATACAGGCTTTTGTACCCTGCCGTATGACAGGCACCCATCTGAAAAATTACAATTAAATACGATTAATAACAGCCCCAGTTAATAATAGTAACAGTATCCCTAAGAATAAATTTTCAAGCCCAGAGAAAATAATACAACACAAATATAAAGATAAAAGAAAACCAAGATCATAATACTTAAAATTTTAGAATTGATTTGCCATAACTAAGAAGCTGCAATTTATACCATATATGTCCTTGGGATCCTTAAAGAGTTTACTATTCTAATACATGTATAGTCTTGAATTTGATTTTAAANTGTCAGATTAAGTCATTGATATAGATATGTGATTTCATGCTAAAATATTAGTTAGCTTTTTTAGAAACTGTCAAATCTCTACTATCTTTGTATAATGCAGTCTTTCCCCAAAACTAAACAGATTGATAGTGTACCCAATTCCTTTTTTATAAGTCAATTCAACCTTTCCCAGCATCAACAAGGATTCCTCAATTAATGACTGCTGAGATAGGGAAACTTAGTCTTTCCTAGAGAAAAGTACTCTGAGTGGTTATCCAAGTACCCACCCTAAGAAAGTTTATACATGGATCAACACTAAATGAAATCAGTAAATTCTATATTTACTCATATATATGCATGTATATATCACAATGATAATTAAAGAAAAAGAGGCCATGATTTTGAGAGAGAGCTCAGGGACATAGAAGGACATAGAAAGATATGGGGAAATACTACAGTACACATACATGAAAATATGTATACAGTACACATATATGAAATATAAAAAAATAATTTCCACTAACAAATGATGTCAGTTCCAACTTTGGGGTTTGATGCTATTAATAAAGCTGCCAGTTTATAAAATCTCTGAGCAAATCCTAAATCTCAGACTAAAATCCTAAATGAGCCCCAAATAAATGCAATTTTCTTTGCTCTTTTAACTAAGTTGATCCCCCACCTCATTTAGCAAATAGAAAACCTTTCTCTACTTCAAGCTAAATAATGTTCACAGAAATTTCACATGCATGATCTTGATATAATTATGCTTAGTCTCTCCATTTGTAACTGAAGAAACTATACCTAAAGGGATCTGAGTAATTGGCTGTGTTTTCGTCTATAATAGTTTTAAGAACTAGAATTTTTACTATAGCATTATTAATAAGTTATCAGATATAAATGTGACACCAGCAAATCAAATAAAATTGTAAGTCTGTTTGCTTTGAGAACCATTTTTGTAGTGGATAATGATTCCTTAATTAGTCTTTTATTTCTATATGAAGTTTCCGTGTATTTGCTATATTTGAAGTAAACNCAACTCCNAAAAAGTTTTCTNTATTAGTCCCACAGAAGAAATTTTAAGTTTGATGCTATCCTGTCTCAAGANATTAGAATAAGTTTTCATATTCTTTCTTAACACACTAAATTTAGACAAACTCAGGCAATCACTTTGAAAGTCATTGTGAATAAAGAGATTGAAAGACAAACTCAGAAAAGCAACACTAAGTAGAAACAGCTTCCACTTTGGTCAATTATGTCAAAAGCCTCAAAGCGGTCAAATTACTTCTCTCCAGATCTCCAATTGTATTAGAAAATTTCCAGTGTAAATAGACATTGAATTCCAGCTGGGTTAGCCTACATGTTGTGCTTTCAATGCTTCCTGAATTCTAAAGAACACTAGGCTGTATCTGGAGTTAGACTAGCAAGCTTGTGGGTGGGCTGATAACTAGAAAGTAAGTCGAATCATAATGGAAATGAGAAAAAAGAAAAACACTGCAGAGAGCTGAGAAGCTGAGAAACCAGGACTGACATAAGCATGATCACCAGCCCTCAAAGGGACAATGCCATCTGCTTCAATGTAGACATATTTATCAGAAATAACAGACCCATGGGTTCCTCATTTGCTTTCCTGTTGTGTGTTGATCAGCATATTGGGAAAGGCTATCAATATTGCTCAGAGGTAATGCAGATTTCTTTGGAAGCTCCAGGCTGCTCCCTCTCAAAGTAAATGAGGCAAGTGAACATTTTTCATTTCTTTGAATTGACACATGAAAGTGTGCATATTTATTAGTTATCAAATGATGTTATGACTTGGGTATACCTTGGAATTTTAAAAAAAGACATCCTTATTGGTGATCCATGGAATTCAGTATTGCATTCTGCTCTTTCATAGGCCAGGACAAAAATCTTTCAGAGTGTAAAGAGTAACCCAGATCAAAACATTCCATTTTTAATATTCTCTTTAAAATATTCCTTTGGTAAGTAAAAAAATCAACATAGTAAGCTTTCACTTGAGCACTGTGAGTTGTCCATTCTCTGATCACCTCCAAAAGAGCAAGTGCAGAAGACAAGAGAAGAAAGAGCTGACTGAGCATTCTTTGGCCAGAAGAAGCCACTCCTGTGTTGTCCTAAAAATGCTGGCCAATGGGTTTGCCTTCCTCAGCCCACTTTTTCCTAAGAAAAGGGGTAATGTAGAAAGAATGACAAATGATTTAAATATTCAAACAATTGCCTTAGACAAGCTGATAGAGGATTTGGGGGTGGTCACCTGGACAGAAGGCAATACACCTCACAGAAAGCATATTCCTGGCCATGGGCAGTGCTATATTTTGTAAACAGAGAAATTTAGTTGAAGAGTACAAGTGGTTGTAACCAGTAGGACGTCAATCATCAGACTCAGTATAGACAACAAACCTAAGTATTGAGCATGACCTTGAGGATAGGTAATTAAGGCAATTCTCCTTTCTGATACATAACTATAGATAGCATTAATTTCATTTCTTCTGTATCAAATTACTATCAGGTTCCTCTCTTCCAGCTACACTAAGTACTTTCACAAGAGGTCAAGAGACTGATGTTGCTCTCACTGGTTTGAAGGGAACATGTCAGTAAGACTGTTGCTTTCCATATCTCTAGGGGACAGTCCACTGTTTGGCCTTCCCAAATTTCATGGCTGCTTGCATTCCTTAGCTTCTAGTTCTCTTTTATTTTCAGAAATAATAGTGATTAATGATAACCTTTGTACATAACATTACTCCTTTCTCCTCCAACCTCACCTTACAACTTTTAGGGTCTTTGAAATTTGACTCATACAGATAATTAAGGAAAAATATTTTTCTTAATTTTTAAAATTTTCTTAATTTTCCATAATTTCAGCAAACTAATTACCTTATTTATGTTTTGCCACACAGTATAATATATTCACTGGGTTCAGAAATTAGGGTGCCTTAGTTCTGTGTACTACAGTCGCTACGAGAAACATGGTCTCTGGAGCAATACTGCCTGGATTGAATCCCAATGCCAACTCATACTAGTTATGAAACTCAATGATTTCATCTCTCCATGTCTCAGGTTTCTCACTTGGAAAACACATCTATATAGTATCAATATCAGAGAACTCTATAAAGATTAAATGAGCTAAGTTATTGAGTAGTGCTGAGAAAATATACAACAGAAATATTAGAGTAATAACAATGATACTGTTTCACAACCATTGAGTTCACAGGATCAGTTGGCTGAGAACCAAGTAGCTAGTAAATCTTAGGGAACTCTTATACATATGAAAACAAAGAATCTGGACTCACTTATTTGTCCTAATTTAGGCTGGAGGTTCACATGAGTGGCAGAATTTTATTCTCAGAGTAATGAATAGCCCTGACATTTTTTTTTTCTTTCGGCCAGAGGGATCTTTATAATGGCTATTTTTCTTTCTGCCATAGTATTAGCTTTCTCATATCATTACAAGACATCACAAAATTCAGCATCTTGAAAATAGCCAAATTTATCTTTCATGTATTCAGAAATCTATCGGGCTCTTCAAAGACTCTCTGCAGGCCCACGGGGTCCTGAAATGAAGGCATCTGCAAGCTGCTTTCAACTAGTTTTACAGATGGTCCTCAGGCTATTGAATGAAAACAATTCTGTATTATGGTAGCACAAAGGACTCCATAGCTAGCTGACTGTCTGCTGAATATAGCCACTCTCAGATTCTAGAAATTTCCTAAATCCCTTGGCTTGTGAATCCATTTTCCATTTTCAAATATAGTCATGCAGGATGCAACATTCTCATGCCTTATGTGCTAATGAGGACTATGGGGGTCCAGCCCCTTGATAGTCCCCTCCCAGGGTCCAGGGAGAATCTACAACCAGCTCATAATTTATTCTTAGATGAAAGGAAATGATTCTATGTACACGAAACTCTTTAGTCCATACACTTTATTCTTCTGATAAGTTCTCTCTCTACACAGCTTCTATTTTGCCCTCTTTGCCCCATCTAGGTCCTCATCCATCTAGTTCCTTCTCATCTTAGCTCCTCTCCCATCCCCTTCTTCCTCGTCTTGTTCTTCCCCATCTTGCTCTCCTACACCTTCCATCTCGTTCCTCTAGTTCTCTCTTCTAGCCCCTCAATCTAGTTCTTCCTCATCTCAGTTCATTCCTCTCTAGCTCTTACCCAACCAGTTCTTCCATTCTCTCCTCTCTTCTCCATCTCCTCTCTGTTCTCTTGTCCTCTTCTGTTCTCTCTCATCAGAATAAAACTGCCTTTTTATCCCTATGACCCTTATCTCTCCAAGCTATCTCTGCTCCCGCCATTTCTGGTGAGTGTGTTTGGTCGCTAGGCAACTTGGCTAGGCAACTTCCATCATAGCTAGATGTACCTGTAAGTTGGAACCCTATAGTTCTGAGTTGATTGTTAAGGGTGGATCTAATACTAGAGATAAGACTTTGGAGAGGAGAAAGTTAAGCTTAATTAGCACATCTGCCAGGCCTGAATTCCTGCAAGGTCATAAAGGCAGGTAAGAGTTTCCTGGGACAGTGGTTGTAAGACTTCCTTTACAACCTGAAAATGGAATGGTTAAAGGAAGAGGTCATCTGAGGGCTAATATCGGTTAGTATATCAAAAGGGGAATTTATGTGCTCAATCTACATTCCTAGAAGTGGTTAGTTGAGTTAGGGGGTCTACAAAGTTAATAAGGCTTTAAAAAGGAGGGTCTCACCAAAATTGCACAAGAAATAAAGCTATCCACCTGACCTAGGAAATAGATGTTGTTTCATTTGGCCTTGGATGCTTGATAGGTATTTCAGATAAATACACTGTTAGGAGTTCTTGGAAGCACACAAGAAAATCATTGTAGGAACCAGCTAAAATATATACAAAAGCTAAATTATCACCAAGACTTCTTAAGCCATGGCTTGACCTTTGGAAAAGTCCTTGACTTTTCCAAGTAGTAGCTTTTGTGAGAGTAGCTGAATTCCATTACATTTTCCTACAGCTAGCAGCAATGTGTCATCATCTGATAGGTCATCCTGCTTTACTCTCCTAAGGTCTCTTTGATTAAATTGGGACCAAAATGATAGTTTGTCCTTGGAAAGATTTTTAAGCACATCAGTACAGTTATTATTGACATTCAATGTAACATATTCACAGGAACTCTAGATTAAGGTAGAGGCATCTCTCCTTCTCCCCACCCATCCAGTTTAGTAGGTGCACATATGTCTAAATTGGGCTCTAACTCCTTTTTTCAGAATGTCTGACTGTAAAGGAAAATGAAATATGGCTGGGCATTTCTTTTCATATCTGTGAATTGCTATGGAAGCTGAGATGTCCTCCAAGAATGAAATAATGACAGCAGCTCATAGCAGATTACAAAGACTGTGGGCAGGAATTACTCTCAGACACCAAAGAATAGTGTCATCTCTGACCTGCCAATGGCCATCTGCTTGAAACTCACAAAGCATTGGAAGGAGAAATAAGCAAAGATGAATTAGTCTTCCTCATATAATTCAGAAAAGACTTGCAGGAAATTATCTTTAATGAGCTTTGCAGTATGTAGGGAGTTTAATGGAATGAAAGAGAATGGGTAGGAGAAATCTTGTTAAGTGAACAGAAAAGCAAGTGCATAGCTGTGCATTTTGAGAAAAACAATTTTGAATTTTGAATTCCTCCCAGGTGTGTGTGTGTGTCTGTCTGTGTGTATGTGAATGTGTGCTTGTGCACATATGCATGTGTGTGTTGATGGGGTGTACAAACGTGCACATAAATAAGATATATCAATATTATGAACTGGTCAATCTTAATTGAGTGAAATAAATCAGTTTAGTATTGATTTTGCCTATAGAATTACAGTGGGCCTTTACAAAGTACAATCACTTTGTTCATTTAAACTCATTAATACTGACCAATTCTTTACTTTACACGAGGTCCAGTTACTATGGTGATGTGCCAAATATGAACTCTGCTTTTGTCTGTATTCCAGTGAAGAATGAAATGACTGTAACTGACTACATGGACTGGTTATTAATCCAAACTACTCTGAAGATAAGAACACTAGCTAACACTAAATGAAACAGGACTGATAGTCATGACATTGATATTAAATTTTTAGAACAGTAATCAGTTCAACATTATGGTGATAATTCCTAAGAAGACATCTTCCCAGCTAAAAATGAGAGAGGAGAGGAAGAGAGAGAGAGAAAGAAGGAGGGAGAAAAGAGAAAAATGCCTATTTTTAAACTCTGAGTAGGAATAAGAATAATAGAATAAGAATTCAGGTACATTAGATTTAACAAACTGAAAGAGAGGTAAGAAGAGAATGCTGTGAGTGTTCTACTTGTGTCAGTACCATGTTAAACTACACGTTCCTGTGGTTATAATATTTAATATTCCCCAAAATATCAAGGTAGATTCTGCAATGTCTTCATGGACATAAAGAAGTTGAGATTCAGAGGAGGGAAGTAAATATACCTGCACTTTAAGGCATGGGCTTTGAATCCATTACGATCTGACTTTTCTACAATTTTCATGTACACAGTGTGTTATGTCTAGGAACCAGATAGTAACTGCTAAACCTGCAGACAAAATATATGCCAGCAGATACTATTAACACTATACTATGGACCTCCTTAAGATTATAAAATCCGCCAGGCGATGGTGGCGCACGCCTTTAATCCCAGCACTCGGGAGGCAGAAGCTGGTGGATCTCTGTGAGTTCGAGGCCAGCCCAGGCTACCAAGTGAGTTCCAGGAAAGGCGCAAAGCTACACAGAGAAACCCTGTCTCGAAAAAACC
>LZPO01036847.1:0-12325 GCA_001675575.1 Neotoma lepida | reverse complement strand
TGGTTTTGAGGGCTCTTTGGATTTTTGGTGTAAACCTCAAGGAGCCCTGAGTATTGTCTCTTTAGTGTTGACAAAGCCATTACTACATGTACAATGGGACAAAATTCTGAGTCATGCTTGAGATATAATCTCCCCGTCTTCCTCCTGCTCAAATCACAGTGTCTTGAGTGATTCTAGATTAGGTCAGTTTGACAGTGCATGCTTACTGCAACATAAGTGTACATTCTAGAGATAACTATGATAGTGTCTAGAATATATTTTGTTTACAATGTATATATTGTTCTTTGGACAAAACAAGTGAAAGAAGCAGTGAAATCTTTTATTGCTTCTTGGAAGGTTTTCTTTTGTTGCTGTTCCATTTTTAAGGATTCCAGAAGACACTTGTTTCTAATACAACTTCTTCCGATGTGCAGCAGGGGACTCTGTACTTTCAATAATTCTGATGGCCATCTATAAAGGGTTGTATTGTATAATGGTAACATGCAATGTCCTATGGATTTGGAAAACAATCTAGAGGAAAAATAAAGACAGAAGTTAAGAATCTGAAGTAAATACCAAGCATAGTTGGAATAAGCAAAAGTAAAATCCACAAGGTTATTGAAAAATCCCAATAACCCGGCATAGTGGTACATGCCTTTAATCCCAGCACTCGGGAGTCAGAGACAGGTAGATCTGTGTGAGTTCAAGACCAGCCTAGTCTAAAGAGCAAGTTCCAGAGCAGTTACACAAAGAAACACTGTCTTTAAAAAAAAAAAAGGAAAATAAATCCCGAGATCAGGTAAGTAACCTGGATCATAACTATACAATAGCAAGGCCTCATTGGTTACCCATTGTAATACACACTATTACAAGTGGATTGATGCAAACAATGCTAAAGGCAAGAGATTATAGACTGAGATGCTTCATGTTCTGTTTGCTTGATATGTAGAAATCCAGCTGAGATTGAGGGATCTCATAGTGATGAGTGACTGCTGTTGTGAACTATCACTAAGGAGAGTTATCAAGCCAAACCTTGTGTATCAATGAATCTAATTATAGTAAATGTATTGTAGATGCAGCCCAATATGTTGGTGTTATATTTAAGAACAATCTCATTAACAGAACCTATATTAGTTACTGTAAGCTAGACTAAATGTCTGAGGTGTAGACATCCTAAGCATCAAGAAAATGGCATTTGATATTGTTTGATTAAAGGAACATGGCTTGCCTAACAAAAAGCCTGCTATACATCTGTATTTGAACCCTATATTACTTTGCTAATGTGCCTAACATGTAGGAGCAAACACTTAGCTATGTTCTGTGGATATTGGCAAAGACTCATAAATGTTAAACTGCATCAACCTTATGACTGTTATTGTAGTCTTATATTCAAATGCTCAGAAAGCAATGAATAAAATAAATTATCCAACCCAAATTTAACTCACNCCCTCAGGGATGGCTTACCTGAACCCCTGACAACAACATCATCAGCTCTAGTGTGCTGTCCAGGTAGGTGCAAGACCCACTCTGCTGTGTGCTGCAAACAGCTAAGTTTTTGATGGACGACTCAGACATATCACCACTGTCTTTGACCCAACTATGCCTTTGTAAGCCATCTCATTCAAGTTCCTCTAAGTGCATCTGGACATAGCAGCATTCACAATGATGGTTTGAACAGTTTATATTTTTGGTGTCATCATTGCCTATCTGGAGTGAACAGACATTTATTCAGGTCTTACTTGGAGAATTAAAGCCAGGTGGAGCTGAAAAGTATTTTCTAATCATTTTTTTCCAGGAAACAAACATACATGCACTCTTGAACCTGTGGTTCTCAAAGAGTTTCCTTTCCCTAGAGACATGCAACCATCTCTGGAGACATTTTGCAATTTTAATGGACCTAAGGTAGGAAAGAAGCCATTACCATAACCTAGTGGTAGATACAAGGTATGTTTTTACATACCATGGAATGACCAGATGAGCTCCCAAACAGAATGTTCAATCTTAAAAATTCAAAACTAAGTAAACTTGAGAAGTGTATTCTTTAGTGTTTGGGTAGAATGTTCTCTAAATGTCTGTTAGATATTATTTAACTCCAGAGTTTATCTATTTAGCTTTTATCTGATAACTTGTTTATTGGTGAGAGTGGGGTACTAGCACCCACTGTCACCGTATTAGAGGCCATATGTGGTTTTAGATTTTGTAGTGCTTTTTGTCTGTTTATTTTGTATTTTGTTTTGTTTTGGTTTTTGGTTTTGATTTTTGTGAAACTAAGTGCCCCTGCATTTGATGTGTAAATGCTTAGACTTGTAAGATAATTTAGGTGGATATTTCTTTTAATGAGTATGTAATGTCCTTTCTTATCTCTCTGACTAGTTTTGATTTGGATTTTATTTTTCCAGGTGCTAGAAAACTATGCCTGCTTTTTTCTTAGTTGCATTTATTTAGGATAACTTTTTTTGTTCTTTTACCCTGAACTGGTCTATATCCTCAGTGGTGAAATGTGTTTCTTGGTTGTAACAGAAAGCTGAATCTTCTTTTCTAGTTCAATCTGTAGCATTGTATTGGGGAATAGAGACAGACAATGTTGAGCATTATTATTGAACACATTATTGTTTATTAATGTGGTAGTGGGTTTTTTAGACCACTTTAAGTTAACTGTTCTGAGTTTATTTATTCCTTGTGTCCTACTGTGTGTGATTAATCCCCCCCCCTTCATACTGAAATATTTTTCTGATATCCACTGTAGTGCTCGCTGACTTGGTAAACATGAATTCTTTGTTTGTTTTTACATGGACTATTTTATTTTCTTCTGATAGCTTTGATAGAAATAGTAGCCTGGGCTTACACCTCTGATCTTTCAAAGCTTGTAGGGCATTAGTCCAAGCCCTTCTAGATTTCAGATTCTCCACAGAAAAGCCAGGTGTTATTCTAATGAATCTGCCATTATTTGTGACTTTGTCTTTTTTCCTTACATCTTTCAATATCCTTTCTTCATCTGTGAATTTATTGTTTTCATTTTTTTGTGCCACAGGAGTTTCTTTTCTGTTCCTGTCTGTTTGTTGTTCTGTCTACCTCTTGAACTTTGACAAACATCTCTTTCTTTAAATTTGGGGATTTTCTTCTGTGATTTTGCTGAAAGTCTTCTTTTCTCTTTCTATACCTGTTATTTATGGGTTTGGTCTCTTCGTGATGTTCTAGATTTCATGGACATTTTGTGTCTGAACTTTTTTTATTTAAAATTTTCTTTGACTGGATGATTTATTTCTTCTACCTTAACTTCAAGACCTGATACTATCTTTTCACTTGATCCAATCTGTAGTTGAGGCCTTTCTCTAAGCATTTTACTTAAATTCCTGAGTTTTTCATTTCAAGTTTTATTTCAGTTTGGCTTTTCTTCAGATAATCTCTCCCTTTATGAAATTTTATAAATGTTCATATATTGAATTTCATTGCAATCAACTCTTTGTGTCCTCACATAGTCTTCTTTCGGGCATTTATTCATATTCTCTTTGAGCCCCTTGAACATACTTATATGCTATTGTGAAGTCGGTCCTTGTCTTGCATATCAACTAAATTGCTTTTCTTAGCAAATATTACAGAGGGTATAGTAGCTTCTAGAGGAGTCATATTGTGTTGGTTGTTCAAGTTTGTACATCTGGGATGGGATCTATGCATCTAGAATGAGAACATTTGTGGTGTTTCTTGGTGTGGATCTCTAGTCTTGCTTTTGTTGCATGGGTGTTTTGCTCTTTGATGTTATCCCAACCTCTCAGATTGTGCATCATCTGAAAGATGCTTGGGGGCAGAGAATNAATATGTCAAAATATATTTTCAAAATAAATTTTCAGAGATTAGATTAAAGTAAAATGCTATTCAGTAAGAAAACAAAGAAATTGAGATATTTAATAGGAATGGACGACACCAGTATATGAGTTCTATTTACTACTGGTGATGTACAAGGTCTCCAGTGTTGGCATGTTACCTCTTCAAACTGCCAATAATGTAGTGATGAAATTCACATGTTCTGTAAGCCACCTGTTTTATCATCATACTTTCAAGCTGTATTTGGGAAGGCTATTCCTATTCACAAGATTATTTCAAATAAAGTTCATAGAAAGGGTCTCAATATTTTAGTAAATTAGAAATGTATGACATTACCATGCTGATGACAATTCTGGGCTTGTGGCATCATTTTCATGATACTATTCTTGTCATCCTCTATACTAATTACAAAAGATAGTTCACCTAAGGCATGACCATAAGGGAAACAAAATAACTGAGCTGTCCTTGTCACATTGGTATCCAAAATGTTAACATTAGACATTGAAGTTACAAGTTAACAAATGTGTTATTACTGAAAGTCAGCAGTATATGTTAAGACATTAAATTGTCTGAAGAGAATGATTTGAACACTTAGGCCCAATGTAAGCATCAAATGTTTGAAGAATACAAAAGCAATGGTGAGAGTAATAATAATAATAATTCATAATAACAACAAAGAAAAGAAGACATATTTCAAAATATAAATCTATGAAAACATAAAACCTAGTGTTTCACAGAGGAAGATGTTCCTTACTCACACATCTAAATATACCAAATTATACANAGGAATACACTTTGATAAGATTCCATTTGCAGGGTGATTGTTGGGAACCTTGTAATCAGAGCAANAGATTTCAGAATCACTCCTCTATTTTTACAGGGGCCCCAATGCTGGTGCCAAATTGCTCTGATGACAGAGCATGTCCTCTGTACCCAAGAGCTATAGCAGATGGTCTCTATCAGATGTCATTGAAGGAATGTTAGAACAGATGATACCTTTGTCTATCAAATCAATCTCCAAGGTGAAGGAATGTTCATTGCACTTTTTTTTTATTAAAAGATTTTCCATTCCTTTTACATACCAACCACAGATCCCCTTTTCCTCCGTCTTAACCCACCCCCCATTCCCACCTCCTCCAAGACAAGGTCTCCCATCGAGACTCCTCAGAGCCTGGCACACTCAGTTGAGGCAGGTCCAAGACCCTCCTCCCTGTGCCAAGGCTGTGCCAGGTGTCCCACCACAGGCACTGGGCTCCAAAAAGCCAGCCCCTGAACCAGGGATGGATCCAGATCCTACTGTCTGGGGGCCCCCAAACAGTTCAAACTAAACAACTGTCTCAAGCTTCGAGGGCCCAGTCCAGCACCATGGGGACTCCACAGCTATTGATCCACAGTTCATGCATTTCCACCAGCCTGACTGGCCATCTCTGTACATTTTCCCATCATTATCTCGATGTCTCTTGTTCATAGAATCTCTCCTCTTTCATCAGTTGGACTCCTGGAGCTCTGCCTGGTGCCCAGCTGTGGCTCTCTGCATCTGCTTCCATCTGTCTCAGGAAGAGGGCTCATGGGGGCTCCTCAGCTATGGGTCCATAGTTCATGTGTCTCAACTAGTTTGGCTGGTCATCTCTGTACACCTTCCCATCATGATCTCTTTGTCCCTTGGTCATAGAAGGCCCCCTCTCTCCCATCAATTGGACTCCTGGAGCTCTGCCTGGTGCCCGGCTGTGGATCTCCACATCTGCCTCCATCATTCTCTGGATGAGGGCTCTATGATGATAGTTGATAGATGATAGATCATCCATGTGGAGTAGGCCAGTTCAGGTACCCTCTCGATTATTTCCAGTAGTCTAAGGTGGGGTCATCCTTGTGGATTCCCAGGAACTTCCCTAGCACTTTGTTTCTCCCTATTCCCATGATTTCTTCATTTATCAACCAAAGACTGGATCAAGAAAATGTGGTACATATACACAATGGAGTACTACTCAGCAGAGAAAAACAATGACCATGTGAAATTCGCAGGCAAATGGATGGAACTAGAAAATATCATCCCTGAGTGAGGTAACCCAGACCCAGAAGTACAAACATAGTATGTACTCACTCTTAAGTGGATACTAGATGTAAAGCAAGGATAACCAGACTGCAAACCACAGCTCCAGGGAGGACCCTAGAAGGGACGCATGGATCACCCAGTGAATGAAAAATGGATGAGATCTACATGGGCGGCATGGGAGAGAGGGAGAGGAAATGAGGGGTGAGAGATGGAGGATGAGAGAGTAGGGGAGCGGGAGGTTAGAGCTGGAACAGGGACAGAGTGGGAGAGCAAGGAGGAGATAACGTGATAAATGAAGTTCACCGCACTTTTAAATGTCACTGACTTCCAGTTTTTCTCACAAACTGACCACCTCCATGCTAATAGTCATGATGCAGTAAAGCCTTAAAGCATCGTGATCCAAATGTTAAACCATAAACCTTCTTAAAGAAAAAGAAACACAACTGCTAACCCATGGAGCAAGAAAACAGGTTCAAGTGTATTTCCCACTTTCTTATCTGTCAGGGTATTAGGTTTATGTTCAAGTCCTTGATCCATTTGGAGCTGAGTTTTGTGCAGTGTGACAGATAAGTATCTAGTTTAAGTCTTCTACATGTAGTTAGCTGGTTTATAATAAAGAAAAAATAGAATCAGCCTAGATGTCCATCAACCGATGAATTTATAATGAAAATATAGTATATTTACACAGTGGAGTATAATTGAGCTTTTAAGAAAAACAGAATTATAAAGTTTGCAAATAAATGACTGTAACTGAAAACAGTCATTTTAAGTGAAGAAATCCAGACCTAGACAGTGAAACATCACATCTTCTCTCATTTATGGATATTATCTTTGAGTCTTTGAAATTTAAAAAGAAGTCACNAAATTACTAAGGAGATACAGGGAGTGGCTTTCAAGGGAGGAGAGATAGAAACCATTGATATAAAGTGTTAAATTGAATTATGAATGAAGAAAGGTTGAACTGGGATGCATGAGGGAAGATTGAATGCAGCTATATAAAAGATAAAAGGGAAATAATTGAACAAGAAGAGTCAAATGGGATAGGCTAAGGAGAGCAAAGAAAGGAATACAAGGAGAGATAACCAAGGATTCATTCATGGGACCCTCAANGTCTGCCACACTTTTTTCCTCACTGTTCCAGAAAACAAAGAGCAAATTCCAGTAATCAGAGTGAGTCCTCACCCAGGGTATTTCTTCACTAAAAATTCTGAATCAGTACACTGGCTTTGCCTTACTTTAAGTTACTATAGGCACTCTAGTAGGTATACAATCACATCTGCAGGAAAATTTTGGCAAACAAAGCAATTAAATTGTATAATATCAATGNTGATTTATAAGTGAAATCTTCAAATTGGTATTTTAACTAATCTATAAATTGTAAATGGGTAAGAGATTTTCATCAATGCCTAGCCCCTAGGATGCAACTTATTCTATATGAAAGTGTGAACTGAGATTGACATTCATGGTTTAATATATTCTAATGAAAGCTTATTGATGACCAATGTTTATCATATGTAGCTAATGTGGCTGGTGTTGGCAGCAATTTATAGAACTGACAACTTCACACCTTTTCTTCACTTTCAAATCTTCNCTTGGTTTTACTCCTGTAATTCCTAACTGACTACTCTGCCTTCACCTGNGTCACAATTGAAAGCCACTTGGGGAAAAAAAGTCCAGTAAGCTCTGCATTATATTCTCCAGNAGGAACTCATCACCACTGTGTAATGATGAGACTACATATCATTCCACATCCAATTCATAATTGNTATCATCACTCATGTCTGATTCCCTATCATAAGTCATCTGAAGATCCTTTAACTCAACCATCTCTCCACCTCCTACATGTCTGACCCACCTTCCATGTTTTGCTTAAAGGCAGAAGGACTTTATGGGCATAAAATTCTCACTTAAAAATTGTGATATAAACAAAGCAGTGAAAAAAATGGAATTTGAGGAAAACATGGTATTTTTGAGAGTTATTAACTTTCTGGAAACTTCACAAAGCACTCTACTGACCTTTCTGAACTTAATCCTCTAAAATTTTACTGCACAAGGTTAAATGGCTGCATTTTACAATTCTAAGATTTGTATCATCTGCAAAGTAACATTTCCAATACACATATGAGTAGCAAAGGGAAATTTTGTTTCGGCTTCTGAACAAAATCTGTCTCTGTGTTAAACTATTGCATCTAACTTCAATGTGATTGTTCAACTACAGTTGCAAGAAGTCATTCTGTTAGTGGTACACAGTCTATTAAGTTCCTTGAACAATGTTTTGTATCATCTAGTGACTGAAATGTCTGTCATGCAAGGAGCCCCTGCTGTTCTCCTTTCCAAAGCCAGAGAGATTGAGAAGAATCAAAGAAAGAAAGAAAGAAAGAAAGAAAGAAAGAAAGAAAGAAAGAAAGAAAGAAAGAAAGAAAGAAAGAAAGAAACAACAATGAAGGATTCCTGAAGAGAAGTAAGATAAGGTTCCACAAGGTAAGCCGTCTGCTGACACTTTTAGCTTTTCTCATGCTTCAGTCTGAAGATCTGTGTGACAGGAAATGCATTTTAAATGCTTCNCCTTGCAAGAAAGAGATTTATACATCCACATNTATCAAAGCCTCACTATTAGGAAAATGCTGGAAACTCCACCCTTCACTAAGGTTTTTTTACTCAGAATTTCATCTTGGAATCTCAGTAGAAAATAGCTGATCCTCACAGTAATTATGATAGTACCTTTCCTAGTCAGAAAGACAGATGCCCAATTATTATAATTTCTTTTATAGTTTATTAAAAATAAAAACCTGGGATAAATATTAAGGATAAAACCTGACATAATCACAAACGACCACAACACACTGCCGCTATCATCTTCCAGGCCTAAAAAGCCAGGGTAACCCTTCAGCCCTACCTCGTCTTCTGAGAGCCCCTATTTCCCTTCTCCTGAGTCAGCCAGGGAACTCCATGATCCATTCTGACNAGCTGAAGATGAATTCCCGCCTCTTGAACCAATGCCTGACTCAACTGGATGTCAGATCACAACACAGACAAAATTCCCGTAACACCCAACTACCTCAGCAGATCTTTGAACAACTATCCCTTGACTATTTGCATCTTTAAACCATCAAGTGCAAACCCCATTGGCTCTAAGGATTAGGAATCATGCATTATTTGGAGAATTGATTTCATAGAAAGTAAGAAAGGAAAGTGGTGTAATTTCAGAACCTATAAGGTATAAAGAAGAATTCAGGGACTTGACTGAAGAAATNTAAAATTCCTTTAGTAATAGAAATGAAACTAGTGTCTCCATTGTCCCTTTGTCAAGCCCATATCTAGAATCGAGTAGCAACTTACTGGTATTCTGGCCCACATCCATGAAAACAGTATGTATTTGACAAGCCTTACTTTTCTCAAATCTGTATTCAATATTTAGAAAGAATAGGAACTACTAAAATGTAGTTCCTAACTCAATGACTCTCTTCTTAGTAATTAGATTCAGACTGGAGATGAAGAAAATTAGAAGTGTCCTCTCTTACTAGGACTCGTGTCCTTGCAGCCAGGCAATGAAGACAGCTATTTGTTTCTTGTAGCCTGTTCTGCTGTCTAAACAAACATTGTAGTAAGACTGACATTTATCTCAAGATCTTCAATTAATAAGCAAATGGTCTATCACAACATTTTTATCTCAAATATAAGTCTTCTGCTTCAGGGGTGTCCCTTCATACATTAGGGTGAAGCTTCCTTTAATTTTTTCTCTTTAAAAAGTACTGGGTTCAATGAGCCTGTTCTTTAATATTAGAAATTGGCACTTTAGAAATGCCAGAGTCTAAGAAGTGAACTGGTTATAATACCATTGTCGTAGTCCAGTCAAATGTTTCACAAATAACAGAGATTAGGCATGTGAGTACATGATTCACCAATTTTGTGAATGAGAGAACATCAGTGTGTGTCAAATTGTTAGAAACAAGGAATGACATCAATATGAATCAATCTTCCAAACATGGAATTCTTGGGATCTATTATGAAAGCCAACCACTTTTGATCAGTCCACATTTTCAATGAGTTGACCAACAAGCACTATGCAACTAGCTCATCCCTAAATAGTCTGAAATTTTCACATACTCTGAAATATACCATGATACAACTATGAAATGGCCCTTGATTTCCCTACAACTGTCTGCAACAGCTCTCCTTTGTATTTTTGTCTTTTTAACTTCATCTTAACAAATTGTGTATTNTCTATTCNGACTGGGTTAATAAGGCTTCTCTAAGTCAATATCAACTTTAGCTCATATCCCTATTGTTTACTACTTTCCCGTCATCCTCTGGTGTTCGGCATCACCAAATTGAGAATACAGATGTTCCTGTGATGTTTAATTCCCTCCTTTATTCAGAATTTCCTTTTCTCTGACATTCTGGGAATTTCAGGGGTTCCTAACATGACAGCAAGGTTTTACTGTTGATTGTAATTCAAACTGCTTTCCCTAGAAGTAACATGTGTCCCCATCATTGGGTACATTAAAGATCTCCCAAGACACACACAGGTGGGACAGTTTAAGGTTCAGTGTCTTTATTAGTAGAACAGCTGCACAATATATGGAAAAAATGTGGAAAAATGGCTCAAAATTTGGTTTTTACTGACAAGCACTCAAGAACCTTTTGGTAATCAANCANATCCTGCAACAGCAGAAGATCACTCCTGCCCCACTCCAGGGTTCTCAATTTTCTTCTCCTTTTGTTCATCTGGACTCANAGTTGATTCAAAAGCAAAATCTGGGACTTGAGATATGGCTCAGTGGGTAAGGCCACTGAAAATTTTTCTAGAGGACCTTGGTTGGATTCCCAGCACANACATTGTGAATAGCCACCATCTGTAACTCTAGTTCCAATGAATCTAATGGCCTTTTCTGACCTCTGCATACACTATGTGTGTGCAGTTCATAGGTGTANATGCAAACAAAAATATCCATGTACATAAAATAACAAAATGAATAAATTAAGTACAAAAAAAGTGAAATCCATGTGCAGAAATTTACCTGAATGATGGAATACCATTACCTGTCCCCTTTGATTAACCCTAAACATAATCTATGAAGATATTTTCTATTCAGTCTGGAGAGAAAGATTATTCGTTAATGGTAGCTCAGGCATTCTCCTGCCTCTAAGAAAACTAGGATTTTCTCTTTCTTCACTCTTTGACCATTAAAGGTAAGTATGGTTTTCAGGCTTACTTACAGCACAAATTAAGGAATTTTGTAGGGATTTCTATAGACAACAAGAGACAGCCCAGTAAAAAATCCTCAGAAACATGCAATAAAAATGTCATGGCTTAATTAAAGTGAAATGCACTNTGCAGTGAGGAGAGAAGAAAGACTACAAAGAAAAACATGGGTAAAAGACATGGGATGAACAAATGGTGTTGCCAGAACACTAAACTTGGTAGAAAGCTAAATCTACATTAATATCAAGGCCAAATGGCACAAGTAATCCCATGTTCTCCTTTCACACCCCTTACATTCACTTCTGCAAAACTCTATTTACCACACAAGTATTCTTTGCCTTTGTGTACTGAATGACTACAACTCCAAGGTGTGTGGGAAGCAGAATTTGGACATTCTACCTTACTGGTGAAGACACTACAAATCTTGGACATAGGACTTGGAGGAACTGAGTAGGAAATTACCTGGAAGCTTCCTCCCTGAGGACCCTCTCTTGCGGTACCAGAAGGAGCTNTACAAGCTGCTAAGCGACAAAAGCAGTCAGCAGTCCTACAGAGCTGTTAATGTCTACCAACAGCAATGACCAGGATGGTAAAATATCCTTAAAGGGGTTAGAGTGACACATATATCCTGGAGTTGCCTAACAACTAGCTAATTGGATGTAAGGCTCACTCAATAGGACTTATTTCATCCCTGGTACCCACCACCTACAGCTAGTATAAGAGAATTAACTACTGCCATTTCACTAAACTGGAATATTTTCTAACTGTATTCTAAATACTTATTTTTAATTCACAAATAAATGTAACTCTAATTTATCACCAAATAAACTTTTTTTTCATAGCAGACATCATTACAAAAAGCTACAACAACTCCAAACACTGAAGAGAGGAGAGGTACAGATGTTAGCACTGAACAAGCTAATGTGGTGAAGGAGATGTAATTGAATGAGATTCACCATGGGAGTTTCTTTCACAGAACAGNCCCGGTAACTGAATTCAAACTGTAAATTATGCAGGAGGTGAGCCTCTGCCCACATNCTTGTGCTTCTAATGTGGGAAGTGTTCATCTTATTGAATAGAAACTCATGACAATCTTTTAATTCATCAGAGACACTGAGCAGCACCATACAGATATACAGAGATGGATAATTAAAAGTGCAATGGATTAGCATAAAGTAGCAATGGGTAATTAGGTCACTAAACAGTATTGCACAATGTACACCTTACATTAAACGCTTGGATGATGTCTTACTGGGACACATGAT
>LZPO01036845.1:0-12348 GCA_001675575.1 Neotoma lepida | reverse complement strand
AAAGAGAGCTGCATCATCTAGGCTCATCCCAGAATGCAATGTGACAGCTCAGAAATGCTCAGAACTTGGAGCACACTGCACAGCCTGCAGGCAGCTCAACAGGTTGGAGAGTGTCCCTCCTGGTACCTCAGTTGGTCCAAACCTCTTCCAGGTAGCTCAACTGACTTCCAGGCAGCTGCTCCGGTTTCAGAGTATTCTTTTTCAGTTTGGCTGGATCTAAGAACCTTCTTTGAAGCATGGTTTCTTGGAGAAAGACTGTCAGTAGCTTCACTTGTTTACTCTGGGGGGAGGGGCCTGGTGAATCTGGTCAGTTTCTGGTACTTCCTGGAGCTATTTTGAGTTGTTTACCTTTCTGTTGAAGGAGCTTCCTTATAGAATGAAATCTTTCAATCTCAGAAGATGCTGTTTACAACACTGGTGCCAAGTAGTACAATCACTACAGACCACGCATATAAGACACTCAACTATGAGTGAGTTCTTACATATGCAATACACAGCCACTTTAATATAAAATGAAAATAAATGTATAGAATTTATAGCACAAATTATTCTACTTAATTTTTTGAGTACTTTAAAAATCGGGAATCATAAAGTTAAGAAAACATCTTTTTAGGTGCACATAAACCTTAACTATGCACCAAATCTGACTATAGATCCCAAGTAAATAAATAAAACAGAAACTTCACAAACCTCAGTAAGTTTTATAAAACATAACAAATNCCAACAAATCTGTGGTTAAATAAAGCAACCAAGCATAAAAATAGGCAGCTCATGACATACTTTCGTGACTCCTCTTTGTTATCTGGAGATCTGCTAAACTCATCGCTGAAGACGTCTTGGATCAAACTGGAAAAATATCCAAAACTGAAGCTAATGGAAGCACTGCACATCAGTCTTTGGGATGCCAGTAAAACAGTGGGGTTAGGTAAATAAAAATGAAACTGAAGAAAAGAAATATTTTGCTCAAAAAGGAAGGAACACATCAAGTTAAAACATAAGAAGGAGAGTGGAAAATGAGGAAGGTCAACAAAATCTCAGTGGAACTAAGAAAAAAAATCTTCAAAACAAATCAACAGCAGGGGCAAGAGTAAAGTGCCATCAAAAGAATTAGTGTGGCACATATACAAAAATTACCATGAAGTCCCACTGAAATAAAAGATACAGTGTAAAAAGAAGACATTATTCCTTATGGTTAATTTCCCATATAGTTGTAATTTATCAAATTTCATTCCAATAGAATTAAAAAGTTTTAAAATTAAAAATATTGTAAAATAATCAACAATGACTTAGGGAAAAGCATCAGGCTCATACATTTACACCTCCCTCAAACAAGATAATCCTAATAATACTTAAAAATATGCCAGAAAACACAAAAGGAAAGAGTAAAGCCAGAACACTGCCAAGGTTTTCATTTGAAACAAGTGCATGTTGATATGTGAATCTGGCAAAATCAGGAAATGAAACNGAAGTCTTGTGCCACTGGCAGTCATGGATGTAAACATCCCAAGTTAAATGATAGCAAACAGAATCCACAGTGCTTTTAAAACCAACACATCATGACTAATTTGATCCATAAATATAAAACTTACTTGATGTTAAGTCTATCCACATAGTCAAAATATTATTTATTCAAGAAGGAAAATAAAACATATTTCATTGAAATTTTGAAGTCTCTTTGAAAACTCTAATATTTCTTTCTGACCTAGCAAGCACACTGATGTTAGTTTGTTTTCTTATGTACACTGTGCTCTGGCTCAGTACTTCTGACCNTGTAGTATGGACAACTTGTTTTAGACACCTAATTTCTTGACCTCCTCTAGGGAGTGGAATGGCTAGAAGTGGCCAGAGGCTATGTGTTGGAGACATCAGTGTGATTCTATTCTCATATGCTTAGCATCTGTACTGAGATGGCTGAGATGGCTCTAGGCTGAGCTTACTTGGGATGATTACCAGAATACACATGCACATCTACTACTTTGGGTTTGAGCTTCTTAGAGCCTGGTCCCAGTTTAGCAAGGTGTGTGCAATTGTGGGTGACATGAAGAGCTAACTTAGAGGCTCCAATGGACCCTGCTCCAGAAGTCACACAACATCACTTTAGTCTCATTTTACTCAAGGCAGGCACAGAAACAAGGAGGGTGGGAATAATAAGTTTCTCTTCTTGAGAAACTAGCCACTTCATGTTGCATAAATGAAATCATGATAGGAGAGTGTGCTATGACTATTGTTTTTTAAATGTGAGTCATTTTAGCATTTTGTTCAATATGTAGACATGAAAGGCATACCTGCTAGAGTCAAGACAAGATTCTTTTCATTATTCTTTAACTATAGATTGATAATCTCTGCAAATGTAATTAGAAAGAACAAATAATAGGTGATAGTATATAAATTGGAAAGCGTTTTCTTTTGTATCTATGAGATATGCGTTCATACAGAGACAGAAAGACAGAGAGAGATCAGAGAGGCTAAGACAAAGAGACAGACACATAGAAATGAGGAGAGGGGGAAGGAGAGATGGAGGAAAGGAGAGAGGGAGGGAGGGCTGAGAGGAGGGATGGAGACAGGTGGGTAAATCTGGTACAAAGTTAATATAGAGGGCATACAGATGTTCATGGACCTGTTTTTATTTATTAGGATTGCAAGGCATGTACAACATGCAGCAATATTTTTCTAGGCATGCAGACTATATAATAAAAAGAGGCTTAGTCTTTGCCCTACAATAGATACCTGTCCTGCAGTAAAATACACAAAATATACAGTTGACAAAGCAATATTATAAAATATAAAACAACTTCTTGCCAAAAAAGAATCTGAATGTGATTAAAAATGCCCTGACTATAACAGGCTTCAGAGAAGGAGGTGGATGATGATGGAGTTTGGAAAAACACATGTGGATTTGCCAGCTGGAGAGGGAGGAGACTTATGTATGAGACTAAGCTCAGAAGGGCCTGATGCAGGTATGGAAGTCAGAGCTCGTGCACATGTGGAGAAAGTTTTAAGTGGACCAGTATGCTTCAGGTTTGGGATGAGAGATCAAGGCAGAAGTTCCATGAAGTGTATCTGTTCCTGCACCCTAGTGATTACACTGTTCAAAAATCTCCAAGAAATTTTGTTAGAGAGACAACAATAACAGAATCATCCTACACTGAGTCTACTTTGTACTAAACATTGTGCTTAGTAAGAAATGCTGGGCTGGGCTGCAAACGTGGCTAAGTTGATAGAGTGTTTTCCTAGCATGCACACACCCCATGGGTTAAATCTCCAGGACTACATAAAACCAGCTGTGGTGGTTCACACCTGTTCTCTTAGCTCTTGGGAGGTTGAAGCAACACAGAAGTCTCAGAAGTTCAAGGTCATCCTTGGTCACACAGGGATGTTGTGACAAAGCCTGTTCCAGAAACATACAAAATAAAATGGGAGCATAAGAAATTTTAGACTCACTGACTCTACTGGTGTTTGCTGAATCACAGCTCCTTCTCTCAAGACTCATGTGTGCCCTCCGTGCTCACAAAGCCCAAGTGCAAACACACCAAAGACTTTGGTGTCCCTCCTAGTCAGTGAGAAGCACCCTGTGACCCACCTCCTGTCATTGTCCGAAATCAAGGAGGAGCAGTGGGTATTACTGTACATGTCCATGTCATTAGCATTCAGGTTTGGTCTGTTGCTTTATGATGAGATAGGACCCGCGTTTTCAGGATGCTCCATTAAATTTCTTCCTAACGCCCGAATCTCTCCACGATAGTGGGCAGATAAGATGCCCTTGTCCTCAGTGTCCTTCATTGTTCACTCTAACCTGGTTCTCGGGTGTCTCCATTCACCCATTCAGAAGCCTTCTTTTGCTAATCTTTGTAGATTATTTCTCCATTTTTTTGAAGACTGGGTAGTTGGCTCTTAAATGTTTCCTGCAGCCCTTTCATTTCACTGAATTTTAAATATTTCAGCCAATTTGAAGAGTTCATAATGATGAATAAGATTAAGCTTGGAGCTTAACCTTTTGAAACTGGGTGACGCGTTAACTCGGCTGGAACGCTGGTTAATTTAACAGCAGGAGTTGAATTAACTTGTCACAGCTCTGCCATTGTTAAATTTCCTGCTCCTGATCCGTGTCCCAGTCTTGCAGAGCTTGGTTGTACTGGGACCAGAGGATGAGTCTGGGTAAAGAATAAGGTGGAGATGGAAACAGAAAGATGGTGTACCTGTTAGGAGGCAAGAGGAGGGCATTTTAGTTCAGAAAGATGGAAATGTGAGGGAGGGGGGACATCAGAACTGAAAGGCTCTGAAAGTGTGTGAAGGGTAAGAATTGGATGAATAATGAGATAAAGAGGTACCAAAGAGACGAGAAGAGGCAGTCATGGTATGACTTTATTTCTCAGGGCACATTGCATTTAGCATGTTAGGAGCTCTTAATGCTGGAAGGATGGCATAGAATAACTATGATTACTGCTTAAAAATATCCTATGCACCGGTAGCAGTGAAAACATTGAGCCGTGGGAATAATTTCCAAGGCGATCTCAATGCATGAGACATTATTGTAAACTTTTCTCAGCAGAAATATTTACTTGGCACATTGTATTTGTAGATTTTTTTTTTAATTGTTGTTGTCTAGTGGTTTGGCATGGTGCAATTTGGGAAAGGTGGAGACAGAAAAGAGGTGAAGAACTGGGGAATGAAAGTCAATCAGGAGACAATGACAGCCAAGTCACACAGGGGCAAGGGCAAGAGCACACAGCTTCCCTTTTTCCCAAGGACATTTTTATCAGGAGAGGAGAGAAAGCAGAGCAGGGGGACCAGGTGTGGCCGAGGAGCAGTCTGTCTTACACACAGTAAGTAACCACCCTTGCCAGTCTGGGCTGTTCTGTGCGTGGGTTTCTTGCTCCCTGAATAACTCTCAAATATGCATTATCTCAGGTTTGCTATTCACTCTCATACAGGAAGCTGTGTGCAGTCTAGTAAGCTGTTTGGCCTTTGGGGCAGAGGCCTAATGACACCAGAAATGCAGGCAAAATAAGCAGTCCTTTAAGCACCAGCCACTTTGAGGCCCATCAATCGAGATCGNCCAGAGCCCAGCTTCTTTTCAACCTTAACTTAGCACTGAAAGGACATTTTCTTTTCTATTTGTATGAGTTTTGTTCCAGCGCTCACGTTATCCCACTGATACTCTAACAGGTTTTCAATTTCTAAGGTAGCTGCCAGAGAAGACGGCTGGCTGTACCGGAGCCTAACCAGTGTTCAGTGGATGGATCTCAGGCGGATTACCAAGGATTCCAGGGCCTTTGGCTTCTGTCCCAAATTACTTTAAGGTATAGAGAGGAGAAGGCTGGTTTGTCTCATGGATCAAGAAAAGGAAGCAAGGAGGAGAAAGGTGAAAAGGATAAGGAGGAGATAGAGGACAAAGGTAAGATTGTCAAAGGTGTAAGAAGAGAAAAAAACGAGGAATTTCTTTTTGTTTAGTTTAAGGTTGGACACTAAACTCCCAAGGCTTTTGCTTTGCTATTTTTGTTTTGTTTTTACAGTGCTGATGCTTGAACCCGGGGCCTTGCACTGTCTTTGTTAAACCACTGAGCCATACCCCCAGCCCTTCAAAGCATTTAACATTCACCAACTAGTGCTAAAAGTTACTAAGAGTCTTAGATCCAGTTGGCTAGAAAAAAATATAGAAAAGCCTTGTTCTCTAAAGGATGCTTTTGGAGATGAGGATAACTTAGTCTCATCCACTATCCATCACATTTCTCCCATGGAGGACAATGCTTGCCTTTCTCCACCATTAAAACAGAGAACAGAGATTGTATTGCTAGTGAACTCTGGGAAGAATTTGGGAGTACAGATTTGCACAGTGACTTAAACTGTGATAGTCTCATCTACCTGTCTCTGTCTCTTTTTTTCAAATAAAGATAAAATTTAAAAAGAATATTCCACCATCCCAAAAGACATATAAGTCCAAGAATGAAAAAATAGTATATAGTTTGAGCTGGACTAGCACCATTATAAAGGCAGTTTCACAGGTTCCAGGAACTTTAAATGAGCAGGTCCATAGATTATGAACTATAAATACTACCCTGGTGGAAGTCTAGTGATGATCTTGAGAATGATGGTTCTNAGTATTACTTGATATAGTCCAAGTTTGATTTGACTTCACATTTTGGTTCGACAATGAAACTGAATGGAGAAAAGTTAAAGTGAGGGGGGAAAGACACATGGCTCAAGAATTTCCTGAGATCCACAAGATTTACTGTCTCAGTGATTTTCAACCTATCATTTATAGACGAGTACACAGAAGTATACTCCATGCACAATGGATGCCAACACTTGATCTCCCTATATCTTCCAGGGCAAAAGAGAATTCTCCAGATACATTTGCCTCAGAATCATCACCCCCATAACTCCAACCATTTACATGTCAGAATAGACTTCAAGAATACCACAGAAATCTTTTCCCTGATGTGCTCTGAAGGTGGTTGAACCTCACCTTGACTTTCACCCATTTGAAACCAGAAGGCAATTCAGCACATCTGATCTCTCCATGTAGTCTGATACTATAGATGTCACAGGAGAGATAGTCAACTATTTGCACCATGCTGATGGGGGCAGGTCCTCAAATAGTACTTGAGGTAGTACTTAATTATGGTAGACAGTGCCACAGACATCTTGTGTGTCCCTGTTAAAGGGGTGCCATAGAGTCACTGCAAGGAAGCTAAGCCTCAAGGATTCTCTAGTTTTGGCTGTGTGTGGTGGTATACATCTGGACTGAGGCAGAAGATGAGAGAGGTCCAGGCCAGCCTGAAGTCCACAGCATGATTTTTCTTTAAAACAAAAGAGAGAGAGAGAGAGAGAGAGAGAGAGAGACAGAGACAGAGACAGAGACAGAGACAGACAGAGAGAGACAGAGACAGAGAGAGACAAAGAGAGACAGAGACAGGAGAACAAAAAAGGGAAGGAAAAGAAAGGTTTTCTGGGTTTCTCATGTAAGCTCTCTGGCTAACAGGAGGAGGACTTGGATGCTGGGGCTCCTATGGGGAGAACATCTGTACTCCAAGTCAAATGACCATCTAGGCACCTTGCTGTTACTTTATGTGCCTGTAATTTCCATTATGACTTTAGACTCTCATCTTTCAGCATATTTTCATTTATTGTTGTAGCTCCAATCAGGGCTGTAATAGAACAGTTCTAGGTAGTCTGTAGATAAAATATGTAGACCTTGGCAATAGTGAGGTCTGCTTAGCCACACCTCATTTTTCAGTGGGCAGAAACGTGTGTGGGGGTTGACATAAGTACTCCCTGTTGTGTTGTTGCTAATGGCTCACTAGCCCTTTGAGAAGACTGCAGAATAAAAGGCTGCAGGGAGGGGGTGTTGGAAGCCTGCAGGCCCGGCGAGGGTGCCTGAGAGTACTAGAGAGGCTTTCGTGTTTTCTCACAAATGCCTTCTTGGTATAGCTCTTAAATACTAACTGCATCTCTTCTCCAGCCAGGCCCTTCAGTCCAGTTCCTGTTGTACAAACTTCCTTTTGAGGCATTAGTGAACTTAAAGGAACCCAGCATGATGGGGATTTTGGGACAGCTTGAGTCCTGCTGGTTCCTTCCTATCTGGAGGTGTCACTGAATGTCATTCAGACACTCACAGCAGGGCCACAGCTGATCAATAATTTCCAGGACTGTCAGAGGCAAAACCCAAGGAATGTCACCCAACCAGTTAGAAATAGCACCCTGACAAGAAAATTCCAGGGCAGTCAAAAGATAAATTGTAACATTTGGTTATATTACTATGTGCTAAGACTTGTTCTTGACAGGAGACATTTGGTTCCCATTTTAAGGCTGTGGAGGGCTTTAACTAAACATAGAGGTAGGAGTGTGATGAACGAGGGTTTCTAACAGCTACATTAAGAAATTGAAGTTGTCAAATCTACCCATGAGAGGAAGAGCAACCATCCAGATATATACTAAAATGTTCCATTAGAGAACTATTTTAAATGCTCCAAGCCTGGTAAAGTCACCCATCCCTCCCTCAGGAAATGGAAGCCGTACTTTGATATCTGAATGATTTTTGCTTGCTTTCAGTTAGGTAAGTCTCTTATTCAATGTAGTACAATTCTGTCATTCTTAGCTTATTTAATTAAAAATTTTATATTATGTGTATGGGAGTTTTTGCCTGCCTGCATGCCTGTGCACCACACAGGTGCTTGGTGCCTGCCGAGGCAGAAGTTGGTATTGGATATCCTGAAACAGGGGTTCCAGATGGTTGTGGCCCTGACATTTAATGATGACAACTGAACTCAANTCCTTTTCAAAAGCAACCAGTATTTTTTCTTTTTTTATTAAAATTTTTTTATTTATTTTACATACCAATCACAGCTTCCCCTCCCTCCTCTCATCCCATTCCCTCCTCCCCTCCCTCCTCTCATCCCATTTCCTCCTCCCCTCCCTCCTCTCATCCCATTATTTCCTCCTCCTACTTCTTTTCTATCATCCCTCATCCACTCTTCGGAATAGATAAGGCCTCCCATGGGAGTCAACAAAGCATGGCAAATTAAGTTGAGTCAGGACCAAGCTCCTTCCCACTGCATCCAGACTGAGCGAGGTATCCCACCATAAGGAATAGGTTCCAAAAAGCCAGCTCATGCACCAGGGGCAGATCATGGTCCCACTGCTAGAGGTCACAAACAGACCAAGCTGTACAACTATCACCCATATGCAGAGGGGCTTAGGTCGGTCCCATGCAGGCTCCTTAGCTGTCAGTCTAGAGTCCAGGAGCTTCCATGAGCTCGGGTCAGCTGTCTCTTACTACTGAGCCATCTCTCCAGCCCCGGCTTAGCTAATTTTGAAGTATTACTAGTAATTCCAATTAAATAGTAAATTCCAACACTTGGAATTCCAACAGTTCATTCACTAATTTAAAAAATCTTGATATAGTGATTGTTCAAAAGCAAACTAAGTAGAAGCTACNGTGTTATGGTGTTTATATAAGATTTAAGGTACGTAGAAGTTTGGTGGTGAAGAAACACAAAATGAACTCTTCTCCCTTGTACGGGGCACAGAAATCCTAGAGGACAGACACACTGTTAACAAAGGCACGTGTTGATGGCTGTAGAAAGCAATGACTGGNGTGAGTGGAAAGAAAACCTGAATTTTTAGACTCCATCTNTGATTTCTGTGTTAGAAAATTGAAATCCAGATTCTGTAAGTAGTCCTGTAGGTTATGAATGGTCAAGGTCTGAAGTCCCCACACTCTACACCCTGTTCTACACAGCAATGCTTTTCTGGGCAGTGATGAAAATAGTGGACACTTTCATAAAGTTTGAACTTAGGAAATTCTNAAGCAGAGAAGATTATCATTGTTGCTAGCCTCACTTATTTCATCTGTAAAGTTTCCAAACTGCTGTAAAGAACAAGTGCTAGTAGGTATATAGAAACTACCCTGTAGAAGCAGTGGGATGGTTTAGAGGGGAGAGGCATTTGCTGCCAAGCCTCTGGATCTGAGTTCCATCCCTGGAAGCCACATGGTGGAAAGAGAGAACCGACTCCTGCAAGCTGCTCTCATGACTTCCACAGCCATGTTGTGTTATATGCATATACAATAACTAAATCAATAAATAAGTAAATAAATAAATAATGTTAAAAAATTACTAATGTATCCTCTGCTGATCGTCTTCATCCTCAAAATCATCCTTATCCACAACTAGAACTGTGATGTGACATATGAAATTAGTCTGATTAAGGACCCTTCAAACAGAGCTGAGAAACTAAGACTGGCCAGCCCTTTAAAAGGATCTGACTCCATAGAGAAAAGAGAGTGCAATGTCGTAACCCAGAGCCAAAGTGATTACTTTAAATTGGTGGAGACATTTAGCAGGACTCTCTGGATAGGACTGGGGGGGAGGAGTGCCGTACACAATGTTGGTCATTTACTCAACAAACATTTAATTAGTGCCACTTTATGCCAAGCCAGGTAGTAGGTGCTGCATTGATAAGATTTATAAACCATGTTTCCTACACTCAGGGAGCTCACAGTTAATGAGGCGTTACATAATGTACCAATGCTCTTTGGATGGCAACCTATTGTAAAATAGAGCTGTGTGCAAGGGATGGTGGTGGCAGTGAGCAAGGAGCTCACTCTTCCTGATAAGCCCAGCAAAGCTTTCTCTAAAAGGTGTGGTTTAAAACTCCACTCCCCTCTGGAACTGGTCTGAATTTCAGAGGATTATGGCCCAAGAGTCTCCACACTGAATTGAAGGATCAATGGACTTAGCAAAGAAATTCCTTTACCTATAGGCTGGGGGTGAAACATGGAGAGGCATATATATCTGAAATATCAAAACAAAACCTTTTTACATGNTCTAAGAGAAGGATAGGAGTGACTCTGGATGGATTTGGATAATGGGTACTATATCAAAGGTAAAAGAAGAGACATAGCAAATATATTTATAAGCCTGAATGTTGTCAGAGATAATTGTGTCTCTGATGTGTACACAGAGAGATGAAAAGCCATGCAAAATGTCAGCTTGAGTGACTTAATTATTCCCAGCATAGAGAATTCTAAGATGTCAAGAAAGAGAGCAGACTGGTAAAACTGAATAGTTTATAAGCATTTTCTGATTTGAGCCTGTTTCATTTTTGCAGTGTCCAGAGGAATATTGTCTACAAAGATGCAGTGGGTGATGAAGATGAAAAATTTTTTTAATTTAAATTTATTTATTTTTAGTTTGTCAAGAAAAGGGAAATCTAAACAACTGCCCTGTATAAAAAAAGCAATATGCAAATACACTTCTCAGCTTGAAATGGGCTTATGTTTATTCCCTGGTCTATCCTCCAAGGTTAGTGTCAATATGTGAATAAAGGGTATGTTTGTGAAATTCTCCAAACAATGAGCTCCATTGTTTCTTTAATATGAATATGAAACATTGGTCAGTTATTGTGTCGTCAAGAGGTGCTTTCTCTTCAGTCACCTCAGTTAGGGTGGTTGTACTGAAGTAGCCATGGTATATAGGCGTCATAAGGATGGCTTCATATATTCTAGTCTGATTTATAATTTATCAGTATTAGCTATAACTTGACCTTTGGAAGAGAGAAAGGTGCCTTACTTACTTTTCACTGATGTGAAGATTTTCTTAGAACAAACATATGGTAATTGTTAATATCTTCTTTTTAATCCTCTGTTACACTGAAAGAAAATACATTATCCCTCAAATAACATGAAATAAAAACCCAGATTAGTAGACAAAGATCTGAAAATCTGTATTCATTGTTTTGAGTGATGGAACATGGCATGTACCAAGGACTCTAACTTTTGTTTAATGGGAATGTCAGTTTTCCTGACTGTGCCTTGGAGAAGCATAAACACTTTAAATCATTGAGATCAAGACTTCATTCTTAGAAGTACAAAGGAAATTCAGAAAACATGGAAAACATCTCATGGTGGGTCAAGCCCAGAGAACAAAATCACCACAGTAGAGACAGAAAATCCTGAGCTGAGCATACTTGTTCATGGTGCACTGAGCCAGTTCCAGACCATGGAGGATAGATGGAACTCAGGGCTAACTGGTAAAGGACACTGGCTGGCCCTTAAACAGATTTGGATTCCAATCCTTGTTCCCTAGGGAGTTTTGTGAAGGTTATCTCTGCAGAGTATCATCAGTTCTCTCATCAAGGATGGTGGTGAGGATGAAACAAAGTGGGGTATATTTTCAAAGTCCTGAACCTGGTACATGGCATGGTGAGTGATCAGTGATACATGCTACTGGGGTTGAGATTATGTTTTTCATTTTTCTGAGCTGATTTAGAGATTTCAATCCAAATGAAACATTCCAGGATTCTGGGTGGGAGATTTAGTTTCTTCTCAGTGGTTTATATGAGACATCAACAGACTTAAATAGTTCCTTTAACAAACTCAAATCAATGTTCTTCCCGCTCTTCAAACTTCAGATGGTTGACTGCCTTTTAAAAGATGATCCCGGCAGTGGTGGTGAACNCCTTTAATCCCAGCATTTGGGAGGCCGAGGGAGGAGGATCTCTGTGAGTTCTAAGCCAGCCTGGTCTACAGAGCGAGTTCCAGGACAGGCTCCCGTCTGCTCATGCGCCCAGAGCTGCCTGGGGAAGGCAGGACAGCTGAGAGGACTGTGCTTCCAATTGTAGGGATTGCTTGGATGGCAGACTCTAGTCAGAGTTTGTGGACTAATGGCTGTGAGAAGGTGAGAGCCAGCTTTCACTCCTGTCTGCGTCTCTGTCTTAGCTGCTGGTGAAATGAAGAATAGGTATGAATTCATGCTCCAGTTTCTAGTGTGGGATTCTAACTCTGCATTTCCATGCCTACAGTGAAAGGTTTACTCACGCAAACTGAAGTTCCAAACGCAGCTATTA
>LZPO01036844.1:0-12356 GCA_001675575.1 Neotoma lepida | reverse complement strand
ATAAATAAATAAAGTAAAAGAAAATGTAAAAATAAAATCTTTGAAGGTAGATGTTGTTAGTTTGTAGTGAGTATAGAGATGACGTATTGCCTAAGGGAACATGTCAACATGCACTGGAGCTATGAGTGAGTCTGTTGTAGACTACCATTCCTGTGTCTCTATTAGACTATTCTTGAAATTGGTGCTTAATGTTAATTTCTTCTGAAGATGTAACATTTGTGCTCTCCTTTGTGAAATCAAATTCATTTTTTTTTCCTTAGCTAGTATAATGCAATCCCACATGGAAAAGTACCAATGCAAAATGAAGTTACTGGTTACTGGCAAATAAGAAATGTTACACTTCAAGAAACATCAGGTTGCCCAAGAGGGACACTTTGAGGACAGTAACAGCTTGATTTTTTTCATCTACCTTGGGACATTCTGTGACTTTTCCTACATGCCAGAATACACCTGAGGAAACATCACAAATTGTATTTGGTGAGGAGAAAGGCCTAGACACAACTCATGATTAGATCATGCTGAAAGTGTAGACAAGCACAGTGTCTCTTTAGGTGAATAGTGATCACAGCTATTAATCATTTAATCGAAGAATTCACTTCTAAGAAAACTATTATAAATAGAGCTTTTGCTACCACAGTCTTGAAGATTTTAAATTATTTTCTCAAACAGAAGAAAGGCAAACCATTATTTATCATCACAGTAAAAAAAAAAACAAAAACAAAAACAAAAACTTAATCACATTGTAAAATGTTGATAACAGACAGAATTTTGGTCTAAAATGCCATGATATTTCCCAACCTAGCAATTTGCCACTGAAAATACTTCAAATGCATAGACATAAGTGATTTTCTAGAGAGTGATATGATGACTAAATATGTTAGAAATACTTTTCTGCAGTGTTTGCAAATTTATATGAGTCACTGCACCCAGTCTAGAACACACCCAAGTTTTCTGATTCCATACCCAAAGAACTCAGCCTGTATTTTCAAAGCATCTGCATATATGCAAAATATTATGTAAACTGAGAGACAGTGAGTCTCGGCTTTAAAATCATGAATAATGCTATTGTCGAATTATATTTCTAATCTAAATCACTGCAGCAAGATCCTTGTAAGTGGTTTCCAGTCACATTATCCTCAAATTTACCAAATACAGTGCTGCAAAATTCTCTCTTCAGAAACACACGTGCCCAGTATCTGCTTTAAAGACTTTTTTCCCAAAAGTGCCCTTTGCCTGCAGGCCAAAACACAAGCTCCTAACGGGGTACGAACCCTGCACTCTGCACGCCCCACTTTCTATTTCTGTAGTGTTTCTCATTACTCCCTGTGTTGCTCTTTATGCTCCAACAGTTCCAAACCTCAGAGAGTTTTCTTCCCAGGAGTCCTGTGCATTAGCTTATCCTGCCCCTTTCCCAGAACAACTTCTATGATTTTCCGCTGTCAAGCTCTTATCCTTTAAGGCTCAACTCAGGCATCATTACATTCTGGAATCTTTCCTGACCTTTCTAGACCTGCTTGCAGCAAAGCAGTTTGCACATCCTTATTGCCTGTCTTCGAGATGGCGTAGCTGTTTATCTAAACATTTATCACCCTACCAGAAGGTGGTTTCCAGGAGCACAAGAGCGATTGATCGCTTCCCTTCTCTCCTACTGTTGGAGTTTAGCACATGCTGAAATGCCGACACTCGTTCTCCCTCCAGGGATTCTCTGCAAAAGGATAAATACAAAGAGAAAATAACATGGAGAAGTAATGGGCAGGTTTTATTAATAGCTACATTACTTTGATTATTCTGAATATGGGATTTTCTCAGTAGTACTTCTGGTGTGAAAACGTAGGCCTTGAAAAGCTTGGCGACCACTCCTCAATCCAGTCCTGTGAATCTGAATGCCTATCACTGTAAATGAGGAAGGGACTCCATTTACATGTTCAGTCAACAAGGAGCACAGTTGAGTGAGCTGAGGTAAGCTCTGTCAGGAGGATTTTCCTAACAGATCTCCCATCCAGTACTCACCAGACCTGACCTTATTCAGTCTCTATTGTAAGACCAGACTGAGTGCACGGAGGGTGGTATGGCCATAGACACATAGATGTAAGAAGTGAGAGGGAAGAAGAATGTGTGATCCCACTATTTTATATACATTAATCCACATTCCTGTCAAATAGAACAGGACATGTTCTTGTCAGTAAAAATCTTGAATTCAGCCAGCAAATCAATTCCTTTTATCCTTAGGAAGGTTCTAGAAAAAGTTGGAAGTGATAACATATGAACCCTACTGATTTCTCTCCTGTAAATTCTTACACCTTATAACAATTTTTAATATCCAAAGTTTCAGGTATATTATATAATGTAATATTCAACAGCATGAAGTTGTTAAGCATCAATGTTTCTATTAACAGATCAGGAACCAGTAAAATAAATAGTCTTGATCGTAAAGCTAAGGAATAGCAAACACATAAGATCAATTTTTTGAAATGCACAACAATTTTGATTTCAGCTAAGCAATGTCCCACAGAGAGTGCTTCAAATGTCCATGCATGAGAGCTACCAACTAGCACAGCAAGAGGCCTAAATATGTTAGAAATGCCCCTGTAGTTCTCAGTGTCTGTGTCTGTCCCTCTGGCCAGCCTCAAGCACACCTGGATAAACGGTCCCCGCTGCTCCAGATACTTAGCTGTTACATCTGTTTTGACAATTCTTTGACACATAGTATAGAGCATAGGAGAAGAAAGATGCAAGCAAAATAAACAGCTCTTGAGACACTATACTTAGATATGTGTTTAACATCAAGAATCCCATTCCAATCTAGTTATTTCAATTTGAACACAGACAAAGTCTGGTCTGTTCATGGGATCTAAAGGTTGGGGTTAAATGGTTTGCATGAACAACTAAGATTTTCTTACAAAAATTGGGGGAAAGAAAAATGTCTAGTTCCCTGGGGACTGAGCATTCCCTAGGGAACCTCATCCTCAGAAGAGAAGTTTCTAACAAGTTTTAGGTTTGAGAAGGCTTGACATTTCTGTTGAGTCCACAAGAGAAGGAAACAGTAGCATTTCTGGGAGGTGTGTAGGTTACTTATACATGCCTGTAAAGGCTTATAGAAGAAGCAGGAAATAAGAGCAGAAGTTATATTCATAAACAATGTATGTAACACACACATATATATTACATTTATATTATTTGTGTGAGTCTACTCCTCTCATTGCTTATAGGAGCTTGAGCATACTGAAAAGAATGCATCACAGAAAGACTTTTCTACAGTTGAAAACTGTCTCTGAGTCATCTTATAAAAATTTAGAAATTCAAGCATGGACAGTTTAGAAAATCAATAAAATACATAATGCTGTTTTGATCTATTTTCACCNAAAAGGAGTAAAAAAAAATTAGCTGACACTTGAAAAGGATCATTACATTTAATGGAAAATGCGCTTTTGTGAAACAGCTCTAATCATCTGACACACTAGATCAATGGATATAAGAATAATGAGTAGTTTTTCATAATATTCTCTACCTTCAGTATTTGATGCTAAGATCATCACTCTGACACCTAAGTATGCTAAAGTACTTGAGAAGCACAGACTTGTTAAAGACAGTTGTGAGTGACCTAATCTAATTATAAGACTTCCTTCTGGAATCTGAAGGTATCATCCTACCTACAATATTTCACTTGCAAGAGTGAGTTGCTTGTTTTCTCTCAATCTACTATACAGATATTTGATAAGATATTACAAGTACAAAAGGAAAAACGTTTAAGTTCTAAGTGATGTAAAAATGGAATACTCAGGTTGAAGAAACGATTCAGTGGTTAGGAACATTTCTTGTACAAACATAAGGNCGGGAGTTTTATTCTTAGTGCTCATGCCTGCAACTCCAGCACTGTGGAGGGGGAGGGCAGGAGATCACTAAAGCTTGCTGTCTGTCAGCATAGCACCAGAAAGATGCCTTTGTCTAAAGGAACTAGATAAAGAAGAATGGATAGAGCAGAACACTAGACATGTTAATCTGGCTTCCACACATGCACGCACGGGCATGAATCGCCACCCCATACACACACACCCACACATAGGGACATAGACCACACACACACATACCACACTTAAATCAGAGCCACACTTTGTATTAAATCCACAATTAAACAGAGAAAAAAAGGACTGTGAAAGAAGAGACAAATAAATAATCAGGGTCTTTTACTTGTAGGATAAAACAGTACTTTACCGTCAGGGGGAAAAAATGCCAGAAGGATAAAGTCAAGAGTAAAACCTACATCACATCAATGCCAAGAAGGCAAAATAGCCAACAGGGGTTTGCTGGAATTATAAAAAAATAAAAAAGTTTACTTTAAATTTTAATATTTCAGTTTGCAACTATATGAATGTTTCTAGGACCTCAAGTTCATTATTACAATGAGTAATAATGAGTCATATCCCATAATATTAATCATATGTCAGTTTATTTTTTTCCTCAACCTTAAAAAACAACTGTGAATCATTTTCTCTTCTCCAGGCCACTCTAAAACAGAAGCAAAGTATCAAATAGAGTAGACTTGAAGAGAGAATTTTTATCCTGTCAGGAACCACTTAATGTTAAGTAGTATGAAACAGAGAAGACAGGAGAGAGAGGAGTAAGTTACACAGAAGAGAAATTCATGGACAGAACACTGAGAACAAGAACAGAATGATAAAGAATCTTCTAGAACAGAGCTGCTCAGGGAGGGCTCTTTGGAAATCTAAAGCTTTACAAAGTGTCATGAAAGGATTCTTGACATTGTCTCTAAAATATAAGAAAACATGGTTTGTGGATCTATGTGGTTCACGGAATGGCAGCATTTACACAGTCAGTTAGCAGCTGGTTCATGATTTCATTAGAAGCCTTTTAGCACTGAATTGCAGAGTCCACCAGGACAGACTTCACTTGTGCGGGTACATATTAGTTTTCAAATGACTGGAGGGGCCACCAACAGTTAGTGAGTATATTATAGCAGAAAGAAGATGACAGGCTGATGACACCAGTGTCTCTATTCCAACTGAGGTTTGAACATAAAGTACCTCTCAAAAGTACCATATGTTGAAAGTTTTGTCCCTATCTAGTGGAATATGGAAAAGTATTTGAACTAGGAAGATGTTCACTCTTTAATGTGTTACTTCATTGGTGAGTTAATAGTGAAGTGAATTTTGAGGAGGCAAGGCATAGTGAGAGAGATGGGTCATTACAGATATCTCTTTGAAAATGTATTTCTGGTTTCTGGATTCTAGCTCTTTGCCTTTGTGCTTCTTGTCTGCTATGAGGTGAAAGTCCTTCTGTGCCTTATGCTCCAGTGTGTGATATTCTACCTCACCATAAGCCTGAACCAATAACCCAGCTGACCCTGGACCTGACTCTCTGAACCATGAGCATAAATGAATCTTTTCCTTTCTAGGCTGTTTTGCTCAAGTATTCTGTCTCACTGACAAAAGACTAGTTAAAATTAAATTGCCGTGAAAAGTAGGGTCATTGTTGTAATTTCCTCACCATGTGGGTCAGATGCAGTCGGTATGAGCTTGTGAAAGAAGTTTGGGGAATGGAGACACTACTGATAAAAAGTTTAGAATATGATAAACAGATCTTCATAGATTATTTTGATGGCAGTTTAGAAGACCAGAATGTTAATAGTAAAGGAGTAATAAAGACTGTGCTCATGAAACTTGTAGATAGAAATAAGTACACTATAGGAATTGGACTAGATGCCACTCATATGATATTGAGGTTATGAATTAGTCTATGTTATGCTCATCTCTTGAGACCAGGAGTGAGGTTGAGTTTATAGGTGACAGACTGACCAATCATGTAGAGGAAATGTCAAGTCAGCATCAGGCTGTCAAAGTTTGGTCACAAAGATAGCCGCCAAGGGAGTACCTCACTGACAGAAATCTCTAGACCTTATTACTCTGACATGCTCATTCATTTCAGATTTCTCAAGGAAAAACCTGACCTCAGTTCAGATAGTGCAGTACAATGTGCTTCTAGATGATCAGCAGTCTGGGATCCCTGCAGGGAGACCTGGTCAGCTCATGCCCATGGCTACCTCATCCCACGCCTCGAACTAGGTGGGGTTAATCCATTTTTCTGTAAGTATTTGAGCTACAGATCTTCTAGTTGGAAGCTAGCCCCTCTCTCTCTCTCTCTTTATCTATCTATCTATCTATCTATCTATCTATCTATCTATCTATCTATCTATCTATCTATCTCTTTCTGAAGGGAAACAAGGAGATTAGGGCAAAGCACTGAAGTTTGCACCCCCATCCACCAACCACTCTCTGTGTTTTCTGCTTATCTCACTCAGTAGCTTAAGTGGTAAGGTGACCTAAAGTCATCTTTTGGAAGTAACTCAACTAAGCTAGAATTGCTGAGTTTGTCAAGCCACAAACACAGTTAGGCAGAAATGTTCTAAAAAGTACTCAAGCAGATCATCTGCCTTCTATAGGATTTTTCTCTGACTCAGCAATGTCATTTTGCACTCAGGGCCCATCCACTGACATCTTCACCAGCCCTCCTTGTCCATTTGTTATTGCTCACACTTTTGCAAGCATTCTTACTTAAATTAAAGCCACTCTTCTTCACACAGGTGACACAGGTGACCACTTGGCCCTTTCCTCATTGGGAATATTTTCCTCACAGTAATATTTCAAAGCTCCCCTTGAATATTGCTATATTGAAGTCATGGCTCATTTGGAGCCTGACACATAAATCAGGTTTGCTGAATCTACAAGCCAGCCTGAGCTTCCTTTCCCCTTCTGTAAAGTGTAGACAGAAACTAAGGATTGAGTTGATTGACATAGGGTCTGAACTAACTGTTCACACTTAGGATTTTTAAGTCTAATTCTTCCCCTTCAAGATCATATTGTTTGAGAGTCTCTTTACTTCAATGAGAGAGAAAATAGTTTCACAGGTGTCCACACACTAACCATTCCCACATCCAATAAACTGATCCCAGCTATAAACTGAGAATCTGTGAATTCCCTCACAGAAATTATATTCCTGCCATAAGCCTAACTTTGGCTGGAAATCCACATTTTACCTTATTCCTATAGGCATCCACCCTAGACAATCATGGAGATGTGAGGCATCAAATTCAACTCAAAGCCTATACCTAATAATCTTCCAAAATGGACATTATTCACTCCCTGAAATACAGAAGAGTAAGTAAATGACTATAAGTGGTTTTGAGTAAATAATAGGGGAAAAAACATTAAAAATTAGAATATGACAAATTTTGTCCTCCTGGGGACCTGAGCATCCCTGCCAAGTTTTCTGGGTCTGAAAACTTTCAAGAGAGCTTTGACTAAAGAGTGTGACTTTGAATAAAGGTGACTCCTCCAAACTCCTGTGCATTAAATAAACAACATCACTGCTCTATTCTCCTCTGTGTTATCATTAGGACTATTGTGTTCTGTCAGTCTTTCACTGACTTCTTTAAATGCTCCTCTGACCTTGTAAACCAGCCGAGCCATTGCAATCTTCTGCTGTGGCTTTAGGACCTTATCGTGTCTATTACTGTTAACAAGGCCAAATCATGTTCATCTCTCTGACCATCAGCACCACCACCTGCAGAGGAGAGCTAGCCCTGTACTTGTTAGAGAAGATATGCTCATCTTTCCAGGGCAATCTTGAAGGCCTTGCTGAATGATGCCTCCTGCTTCTACCTGCTAGTTCCTGGCCTTCACACATGGATCTACTCTGGTATGTCCTCAGTCTTTTCATTTCCTCCTACATTCTTGGCCCCACATCCCTCTCAATGATTTCCTGAGAGAGAGAAAATAACTTCTCTGATGGAATATACAATCAGAAAGTGGTTTTCAATATGAAAAAGGAAATCTTTGGTGCTGTAACTTAGCTGACCTACTACTAATTTGAAGTTAAAAATAATATTTATTTCTATTGCAAAAAAATATATTTCATAGGTTTGAATTAAATTACATTATGAATATAAGCCTTTTTCATTGTCACATTCTCATTGTATTATTTATATTCCCCTCTTTTGTGTTTTATTTATGTACATATTTCACAATCAAGTCTGATGGTTCAAGTGCAATCTTGGAAGACAGGATGTACTATGAAAAAAGAGTTTAGATTTGGGCTTATGATGACTTGCGTATGGTTAGTGATGAAGAATTGAAATCTTCTAGATTATTTTACTGTGCTGGTACATCAGAAAAGGGGGAGGTGATCTTATCTACAAGTAAATATCCTTACACAGGGTTCTTCCATGTTGGCTGTGGTAGACAAGTGAAATGTTGCAATGTCTTCAAAAATCTTGAAAAGACACTTAATTACAAATCACANCCAATTGGCAAGGAAAAATGATTTTTTAAAACAGCTATTGGAATTCAAAACAGCTTGGAGATTTTAAAGAAAAGTCATACTCATTCAAAAGTTTCAAAATTGAGGTATTGAATAACAAAGCGCACTGCCTTAAAGAAAAAGAAAGTTATACTGCGTAGTGGGTAGCTGTTCCAGCTTTGACCTTGAAACACTGCCCCCGAGAGTGGCAACAGGTAACTACCACACCTATCTATGACCTCCCCCTGGGGCGTGGCTCAGAGGGAGCCCCATTAAGACTCGAGGTGTCTGCGTGCTTGGTCCGTTTTCTTCTGGATTCCTTGGGTCCTGGAAGCTGGACTGGAGACCAAGCCAGAGTTCTCCGCTGGATTGCGTCTCCTCTCTCCGGGATCCTGTACCTGAACCCTTAATGGCTGTAAGTTATCCCAGAAGTAAACTTCTCTTGATTGCTAAATAAATTACGTGGAATTGCCTCATTAATTACGGTAATAATACTGTTGGTAGCTAAAAAAAAAAAAAATTAACACCCACCATCTAGTGAATAAAATGAGATGCAGTCTGAGACACTGTAAAGGTCCCATTCTTAAACCAAATAAGTCATGTAGCGATGAGACGATGTCACTTAATACTGAAGCAGTTTCATGTAGTGATCTTAAAAGCAAGAGCCTGTTCCTTAGATCAGTTAATGAACAGATTCAGACAATAAACACTATGCTATCACACCTGTATCACCCACAAATATTGGAGAAATTCAAATGTAAGTATACTCTTACAATCAGTTGCTGAAAAGCAATTGTATTGCTGGCTTCTACTGAAGAAAAAGAAAACAACTTTCTTAGAGAAACTGCCCTGGCATCTAGCCCAACCCTGCCCCATCAATGATTATAAACATGAAACAGTTTCTTATCTTAATTATTTAATCATCCCAACATGGCCCCCACCCCCCATCCCCTGCTCTCTCCACAGAAAAGTTCTAATGAAATGAATCACTACCTGCCTGATGCTACAAAAATAATTAGCTTTATAAATAAGCAAAAGCCAAGGTTACTTTAAAATGTTGGGGGGGGGGGCGTGTTGTAAAGCCCTGAACATATAGCATAAAATGTTCCTCTCCATGCAGAAATCTTTGGCTGAGCACAGAAAAGTTGTCAATATGTTTTTTTATTTTAAAAGGCACTTCAAAAAATTACTTCCAAAACTAAATTTTAAAAAAAATTACCTTCAAAATAACTACTTCAAAAAACAGAAACTGCATCACCTTGAATGTTGTTTAAAAAAAAAATACCAAAAGCAGCTTACTGAAGTATTTTCTTCCCATGAACACAACTAAAAGAATCTTGAATGTAAAGGAAACTGAATTTTATGGGAAAATAATAGATTTAAAGAGCATATGTCTCACCTTCTTGAGTACAGTATGGGATGGAGCATAGAGGCCAAGAAGGGTTAGAGGACATGAAGAGGAATAAAGGGATGAGACAGTTTCAGAGCCTCCCTTTGTAATCCTTTCCTACGGTGCACAGTTCACATGGGGGGGACACGTGTACAGGAACAAATGCATCATGTCCTAACATTGTATTCTTAGGTAAGACACAAAAGACCATATCCAGAAGCTCCACCTCCATGACTTAATCTCTTATGGCAGACACCAAGTCATGTCACAACAGCTAAGCAGTTGCTTGAATCCAAAGAAGTCATTCACCAGAGGCCAATTATTGTCTTAAAGCATGGTTGCACAGTCTGCCCCATGTGAGACTATGAGAAGCAAGTTTCTATGGAAAAGAGAGAATTGAATGGGGGGGCATATATTTTGGAAGCAGAGCCCAGATTTTTAGTGATGCCAAGAAGGGAATGCATGTAATTTGTAAAGCACCCACAGGGCTCTAAAACATGATTAGTCAAACACACAGAAACATTTTCAAACCCTTTCTTAATTGTAACAGATGGCTGAGCAATAAATTTCTATTTCAAGCTAAAGGATGTGCTGTAAATATATCTGGCTGAAGCCCAGGCTTGCCAGGATAGTGTTTCATTGTTGGAAGATGATTGAGTCTGTATTAGGGAACTGTTAGAATTGGCCCCATTAGCTGCCTGGGTGGAACTGTAATTATTGAAATTGAAACCTTTAATATAATATAATCACAGACCTAAAAGGAACAAGTCTTGTATTATAGTCATCTCATTTTACACAGAAAAAAAAAATCAAACAAAATTAAAGCCTAGACAGGTTAAGTGATTTTCTTCTTACCACACAGCTAATTAATTACAAAACTGAAACCCAAACTTAAACACCTGGTTTTCCACTTACCATTATGTCACCAGTAATAATAACACTCAAAGAGAAGAAGCAATAACTCACCCAAAGTCATACAGATAGCTGGTAACAACATTCTTGTTCACCCAGAACATCTCACTGGAGGGTCTGATTTCTGAACCACACTGTTCAAGACAGGTTGGAAAAGAATCCTCAGCTTTTTGCTTGTAAGCGAATTTCCTGTTGAGGAATATAAGGAATGGAGGAACAAGCATTGTGTCTGGAATTAAAAGGACCCAAATTCTAATCCCAGTGCTGTCACTAGTTAGCTGTGTTCAGCTTGGAAATATGCAGATCTCATTAAATCTCTGCATATTCATTAACAGTCCAGAAAATGAAGACAGTGCACCAACAGCTTTGATGTGAGTTTCCAGTAGGAAAGTAGTAAGCCAGGCACACGCCAAGCATTCTGCACATTAGCTGGGTCGCTTTTGATGTCCATGTCAAATGTTCAGATTCTTTAGGGTATTTGCTGTCAGTATGTCATTAACTTGAAATAGGGTAAATAGAAAAAGTTCTATTCTGTAAAATTACAACAGACACCTCCTTGTGTCTTCAAGTCAGGAGTTAGAAGCTGGAATAGAAAAAGGATGAAAATGGTACATTCAGAAATGTTTCACCCATCCACAAATGAACTTCAACTCAAGACATAGGAAGCTTTGAAGTTTGCTGTTTCTGTTTCTATTTTTGAGACATAGTCTCACACTGCAGCCCAGGTGGTCAGGAACTCACTGTGTAGCCTAAGATGCCTTCAACCTCATGGTAATCCTCTTGTCTCCATTTCACTGGTGCTTGGCTTAGAAGTGCAAGCTCCCTTGCTTGATTTTAGCCTTCAAATTCTGAGGGTCCATATTTCAACTATTTGTCATTATGATGAAGTCTTTCAAACACTGACTAGACCCATGTCCTTCTTGCAGGAAATGCCTCATTCCTTCATTCTCCTCCCACTCACATATCTGAAAGAAATGTGGCTGTCCTCCTCAAATTAGACATAAAACCATGAGCTAGAGGGAGAAAAGATGATGGGAAGCCCTGTAGGCTGTCAGAGAGATTAGATGACACTGGCCTTTCCTCTGGACCCTTCAGCTTGTTACTGGTGTACATAAAGAAGACCAATATCGATCCACAATATCTGAGCCAAGGAACCTGGAATTTTTATTTTATTTTATGGCTAAGCAATTGACCTTCTGACATTGAGACCTGTATTGATCATGTTCACACAGATCCAGTAATGCAAGGACATTGCAAGAGGAGGAAGTTCAGAAGGGTCATCAGAGAAATGGCTGTAGAGAAAGATACATAAACAAGAAGCAGAGCTTAGCAGGTCAAATGTCCCAGAAACAGGGGTGGCAGATATGGCTAGTGATAGGACTTTGACTTTCCATCAGGCTGGTAGATCTGGAGAACAGACATGGTAAGTGCCACCAACCCCGGTGAAGAGCAAGCACAAGGAGCTCGGGAGGCTTCTTCCTCAGCTTTTAGAATTGGGACTTTGTGTTGACCCAGCACTCCTTTCTTAACTTTGTCTGAGAAATAAGTAAATCTTAATCCTATAAGTTTCTGTCACACACAAAAAAAAGTTGACATTTTCTCAGTTAAAATGTATAGACATGAGCACACAGATTGTTCTACTACAAAATCCTGTTTTTGTAATTAACACAAAGTTACTGCATTACATATCGCTCTGCAGGTTGAAAGTTTCAAATAATTTTTCTTTCCAAACTGTATTACA
>LZPO01036843.1:0-12366 GCA_001675575.1 Neotoma lepida | reverse complement strand
CTTACTTGAAGTAGTTATACAAGTATTTTCACTTTTTTCCCACTACCAAATTATAGTTCTTAAGTTATAGAATCATCCGTTTGAGGGACAACTCCGAATACTATCATATGCTATCATAGGGAACCTTTTAGGAGTTTAGGAGTTAGTTGTTAATGTGCTATAATTCCTAGTATGTTGTGGATGTTCACATACGCAGTTGACTCTGAAGAAATCCAAAAGTAGTTTCTGAAAAATATTTTAAAATTCCTTTGGGGTATTTAGAGTTCCAGTTTGGGAAGTTGGAATTATATTTGTGGGAAGAGGCAACACTATTTGTATGCCTTCATTAGAGTATCAACAAAAAAAGAAGTGGAAGACAACCTGTCAAACATACTGAATCACTCTTAAGAATAAAACCTGGATGCTATAAAAGCCAGCACATAGCACTCGATCATTTTTCACTGAACTGCACAGCTCTGGAGGAAGACTGACGACTTCACAGAGGGGTAATATGGGAAATGATCACTGTTGCTACTTGAATAATACAATATACCATTGGAAAATAACTGAATTCATTTTCACCATATGATTATTATTTATTTCTTAGGGTGGAAAATAATTGATCTGGAAAAATAGAGTAGTCCCCAGAGGGTTGATTGTTGGTGCCCAGAGACTACATAGTATAATTTTCCAGATGCTTGGAGGTAATAGTGTAATCTGACCTGTGTGGATGAAGGGTGACTTGGTAGAAGTGTGGGAAATATCTTCAAGTACCAGACTGTATATCTGGTCTCATTTATTATCAGTATAAGTGANATAGTATAAAAAATAAAATAACTCAAATATGATCATTGAAAAAAACTGACTTTTGAGTATGTCACAATATAATATTATTTTGTCACCTAGTTTTCCAGAACCAAGTTATTTTGGTTCAGATCACTTAACATGTTAGGATAACAAATATTTTTTTTTNATTATTTCATCAGTGTTATCACTCAGTTGAGCTTGTGTTAATTACTAACAGCAATGGATGTGGATAGTCCATTTTTAATAGCAAATGAGTAGATAATTGGTCTAATAAACTAGAAGACCCAAGCATCTGGTGTGTGTGTGTGTGTGTGTGTGTATAATTGTCACCAAAGCAAACCCAGAATCTCAATCCCATTGAATCTGCGACAGGTACATGGGAAATTACCCTGGTTGTCAATGTCATACCTTCTTTTATAGATTCAAAATGGTGTTTGTTTTTCAGTCTTTGCCTGTGATTAATTGCAAGCTCTTTTCTATGTAATTAGTGGGATTGCTTTTACTAANTATTAACTTTGGCTAAGTTACATCAGTCATTCTCTCCATCAGTTACTCAAGATGTACCCGCTGAAGCGCTGGATGCTCTGAGCGTTTGTATCAAGAGAGCAGAATTACACTCAAGAAAACTGGAAGGACAGCAGGCAGTGGGAGCGATAGAGGAAATAATGGCACTTAGTAATGGAGGGAAATCTACATCATTGTCTCACTGGGAAGGCCAAGGTTGGATTAGGGAAAATATGCTCCTGTAACAATAATGTTTGATGGTGTGCTTTCCTGAACTGAGAATAATTTCTGAGTAGGTTTGAGAAGGCTGTGCCCTTTGGGAGTGCTGACACCACCCTGCCGATGTCACCTGCATCTTAAATAGTCAAGGTTAAGCAGAGGACTGTTGATGGTGGTAGAATTAAGAACAGTCTGCAGTTCTGATCAGTTTCCTGGGGTGTGTTTGTTAATGTCACCCTTAAGTGTCAGAAGTATCTAGATAAGCTGTCTCCTGGGCTAAAGATCTGAGAGTAGACAGAAAACATCTCCCAGTTTGATACACTGTTTTATTTCTTATTTATTTTTATGCTTTTGTTAATGACTCAAGTGAATACATTTCTACAAAACTTGTAATAATGGTTTCTCAAAGGCCATTCTGACTGGTGTTGAAAGCTGTTACTTGTTTGTTTGTTTGTTGTTTTTGCATTTGCTTTTGCGCTTGGGAGGGCCCATAATTTTAATAGCTCTGAATGTATATGCCTGTATCTTTGAAATTAATGTACAATAGGTAGCTAAAAATTCAATGGATAAAGAGATCATGGAAAAAGGAAACTAGAATAATAAGAAGAAAGGTGATATGGAGTACAATATGCTGTCCCTGTCTATTTCCTAGGGAACACTAACACTTTGTGAATTTTTCCCATAATAGCAAATTGCCTCAGAATATGGGTTGACAGTGGAGTGGAATTGGGAATTTATGGGGAAACACACTCTCACACACAAAGAAAAACTAAACCNATTCAATATATGAAGCAANTCANCNAAGATTAAAGAATGCAGTCTCCCTAAAACATCAGTTTTCTCTAAGCCACCCTGTTGANAGAGNTTGCAAAATATATAGCATTTCTNTATTCTCCATCTTCTGGAAAAGGTTCGTTAGTCTATTTTAAATTTTCCTGCTTGACTCGATTCCATTCCCATGATGAATAACACTTACTCCTCTTGCATCACTGAAGCTCACTAAACAAGAAAGCAATACAAATAAATAAGAAATATACAAGATAAGCACAGAAGAATAGAAAGAGAATATTGTGGCCAAAGGCTAATAAACAATGAACCTATTAAACAACCAGTTAAATTTTCTGAGTGAAGAGANGTGGGAATCACCCTCACTTTCCTCTCTTGCTCTTGGTGTGTCCTTCAGGCCCATGTTTTCTTGAAGAACAGGTCAAATCAAGGTCTGAGATGTGGTGTATATGCCAAGGATATTCTTCAAGGATTACAGATGTTTGTACTCAGCTCACAGGTGTTTCAGATTTTATTTTCCACCATGCCAAGGGCAAATTTGGGGTGTGGGGGGGGAGTCATACAAATTCCTCTACCTGATGCACAGAGTTCAGCCCACCCAGGCTGAAAAAATAAAACAAGATTTGTGCCACTCCACATCTCATGGCCAAGCAGACAAGCAGGTAAATCATTTGAGAAGATTTCCAAGCTTAATCCTTTGAAAACTGATCTTCCCTCAGGGGGATACCAAATCACATTCCGCATCGAAATATCCCTGCTTCTAACCACACTGGCTCAGCAAGTTTAGTAAGGCACTAAATATTTTTTTGTTTTCAGATAATGTGATTTCAAAAGCCAAATGTATAGCTTTAGTTTTACTATTCAAAGTTAAATTATTTTTCTTCAGAAAGATATTTTACAATAAAATGATTACCATAATGTATTTATATATTTGATATGAAATTTGATAAGAAAAACTGTATATATTCTAATCATTCTGTATATTGCATTCAACCAGTAAGTTATATCTGAGAGGAATATCAACTAAATTGGAAAAANATATTTTTTAAAGAAAATAATATCCTNAGTTGAAAAGTAGTTGCTTGTACAAACCTAAAATTAATAATGTTTATTTCCTTAGTATTAGACTAACATAGACTCTACTACAGAAGCAGGATGTCTGACTTGTGAAGCAGATGATCCCTATTTAAATTTGTGCTCTGGTATCAGCTGTATAATCTTATAAGCTCTAAGCCTACAATACTATGAAACTAACCTCATATAACTCCATCTCCATATATTCACGTGGTGCAGCTTTTATCAGGGTTCATTCAGATTAATAACATTCATATTGAGGACTTTAAACCCAAATAAAACTTACTATGAAGTGTTAAAATATATTTAAAAATCGCCAGGTTTTGTANTGCACGATTTTAATNTCAATACTCTTGAGGCAAAAGTAGGTTGAGCTCTGAGTTCTGGGCTAGCCTGGGCTACAGAACAAGTTCCAGGNTATTCAAAGCTATACAGAGAAACCTTGTGTCAAANATACACTTGTGCACATACACATACACACANACACACACACACACANANACACACACACACAAATGTCATCAGTCAACTAATATTTTAACTTTAACTAATTCAGATCAGTATACTAGAGANGTTAACTATAGTGTTTGTTTTATTTCTGCTGTCGCATAACATAAAATATTTCAGTTACCACATTCTGGCTATTTAGTAATCCAGAATGAAAAAAACAAACAACAAATAAACAACAAAAAGCAAAGACAAAGGTTTCCTGAGATGAATCCAGAGAGAATCAAAGAAAGGGTGGGAGTGAGGAAGAAGGAAGGAAGGAAGGAAGGGAAGGAGGGAGGGAGGGAGGAAGGAAGGAAGGGAAGGAGCTGTCTCTTATACACATCTAGATGTGGGAGGGAGGGAGGAAGTGGGGAGGTAACAGTGGGCAAGAATTCCTTCTAGTTATATGTTAAAGTCAATTTTCCTAGCAAGAGGTGTCCCTGAGGTGCTTCATTGATCAGCCANGGGTATGAGCAAATTAGAACCATTTGGTTTTCCTGAGCTGTAGTTGAAAATCTCAAGAGCAGTTTGAATGTACTGGTGGATAACGATTAACAGGGGGTGAATTTCAAGTAATTTGATATTTGTTAAAGGAGCAAACTTGGCAAATGATTTTCTTTCAAGTAAATCAGAACACATTTAGGTTAAGCCTATAATAATAACCCTCTTGCTTAAAAAAGGGTGGAGTAATAGATGGCTATANATTGTATGTAACCTTGAAAGCCAGCATTTCTGTAGCTGAGAAAGTCAAGGACACTGAAAANTATGCAAACCTAGCTCAACTTTTCCTAAAGAAAGTAAAACACCAGACTTGGCNTCTTCTGATTTAAAGTAGACATGAGAATATATCCTTGAGCCTTCTTTCGTTTCTTTTACTTGGGCCCATCAGGGTTTCCACTCCTTCTTACAGACAAAAGGCTCGTCTGTTAAAAATGTCACAATATGCTATTGTCTCATTGGGACTTCCTGGGGAACAGCAACACCCACACACACACACACACACACACACACACACACACACCTGTCAAAGACAGACTCTCTGTTCGAAGCTTGGTGACTCACCTTATGGACCAGACACCTTAAGCATAAAGAAAAGACATTGTATACACTATGCATTGCAGAAGTGCAAACTGTACTGCAAACAAATACCATACTAAAAGTAAGGGCTGTGTAAGAGCAGTGTTTCTCTGTTGAGAAAACATAGAACTGCTTTTTCTACTTAATTAATTCACGACCTTCAATAAGATGATATGTAGAGACTAAATACTCATCAGTTGCATTCACCTACATGTAATAATGCAAAACCATAAACTTTGTCACCCCCTCTCTGTTCCCCGTTCACTTACTCACTTCTCCTCTCTCCTGTTCATCCCTCTCCTTCTTCCTCTCCTACCTCACCTTCTCGCCCTGATAGTGTCTCACCTTGTTTGCCATAAATGAATACTTAAGTGGTGCTTATAGGAAAAAAAATCCATTTTTAAAGCTAAGGAAAATATCCATTTTTAAAGCCAAAGGNAGGTGTTCATTGCTGAGTAAGGTAAAGAACATGGTTCAATAGTATTTACTGACAGATTTGCTGAGTGTGAGACAAAATTTCTTAATTCCGAAAGTTTAATTTTAAAACAATTTATATCATGAAGAATTACATATTGCACACAACCTATGTTGAAAAGAGAGACCAGACTAGGAGAGCTATGAAAACATTATTTTGATAATCTACTTAGCAATATATACATTTTATATAATGGCATNATCTAAGCACTTTGCTAAAATTGGTAGAATTGATTTAACAGGTGAATTTAACCAATATACCAAAAATAAAATTAAAAAATATAAAATGTCTTTCATAAATTGACAGCATTTCATTATAGTCTTTAGTAGTGTCTTCTATAATTATGAACAATATTTTGTTACTATGGTTTGAAACTTTGAGGATTAAGTAATGTTTATATTTAAGTTGTAAATATTCTCAATAAGTCCTGTGTGTAAGATTGACAGTATTGGAAAACTTTCTGGCAAGTCCTGGGCTGTCCAAGCCTCAGCTAATTCATCAGCCCTATTTTCTTACTCACCAGTTAAAGCAATTCCCTTCAATTTGTGTGCCAGTTGGCATCTCAAGTTTTTCTTCAATTATGTCTTTAATTTTCAGAGCTGCATTTGGCTTTCCATTTTACTGCAGTTTCCGGCAGCATCACTTCAGTAGATGACTCATGGGCTCTTCTACCCTGCCTCCATTTTTCACATCCTTCTCAATTCAAAATTGTGAATACCTCAAATTTGTTAAGCAATTCGTAGTTATAGATTCTTTAAAAAACATAATATTCAGATTCACTGTCTTGTGAATCTGTGCTTTGCATTGGTATTCTGTTTTTTATAATATAATAGCACAAGAAAAACTGTTCTGCTCCATTTCCCAGGGACTCTGAAAAATTTTATGCGGGCCCAGCTTTCCTCCTTCCTACAGACTCTCTCAGCCTTCCTGTTTAGTCCATTCTGGTTCCTTTAGTTTAGTGGCTAACACTGGAACATTTCCTACCTGGGATCCCCAGGGACCNTACAGGACCCAAACTCAGCTCAGCACCTCACTCAATCTTCATCAGGGAAGCTTCCTCTTGTAGTAGGTAGAAACAGACACAGGGACCTATAATGGGACAATTCACATTGAGTGAAGCCTTTGGAACAGTAAGACATAAATGGATGTCTTCTTCAAGCACCTCCCCTCAGAGCTCAGGGAGCTATGTGGAAGAGGAGGCAGAAATGTTGGAAGACACCAAGGGAACAGTGTCTTCCAGACATAACAGACTGACATACATCTGAACTCACAGAGACTGTGGCAACATGCTCAGGGACTGCCCAGGTTCAAGTCACACGATGTCCCAGTGCCAAGGGCAGAAGTGGGCACCTGCCCTCATCCCTAACAAAGAAACTATCTCCAATTGATATCCATTTATCAAGGAAAAATTAGTTTTCTCCAATTTCACTGGGTATACAAACCACAGTTAACGATAGGCCCCATGCCAGCAATAAATGGCCAACACAAACTTACCTCAATGGTACTTTTGTCTCACATTGCTTTGCTTGAGCAGATTTTTGACTTAGCTAGTTTTGCTTGTATACAGTTTCTGTTTTTGTATTTTATGGGTTTTATTTTTGTATATGTTTGTATATGTATCTATGTGTGTGTATTTGTGTTTGTTTACCTGTGTGTATCTCGTATGTGTATGTATGTGTTTGTATATTTGTACATGTATCTGTGGTTCTTTTTGGTTTTTTTTATTAAAACATTTGATGTACAACTGCAGGAGGAATAATATACAGATTATAAAATAATATACAGATAATAAAATACAGGNTATAATTCAAAAGTCCAGAGTTATTTGAAACTGGAAAATATTTTCTCTGTAGAAAATAGTAAAAACGATAATATTTCCCAATAAGCCCTTTTAAGCCAAATAATAGCTGAATTGTACATATAAATATTGATTAGATTCTAGGATACAGAAGAAACCTATCTTCATTTGTTCAGAGAGCTATGTTTTACTTAAGTTGTGTAAGTGAGATTCCTATTCATCTCAGACATTTTTTCTATAGGCTAATCCATAATCTAAAACNATTTTAGCCTCCCCTCCTAAAAGTACAGTCAGTATATCCTTTCATCAGTTTGATATGGTACAAATTCTTATCCTAATTAGTGAAATGTTTCACTAAAGCATGCCCAGTGATTGGGCAAGACCAAAACTTATTTTATGCCACAGTCATCCTAGGGTCCTTCCTGCTTCGTAGCCTCCCTGGATCTGTGGGTTGCAGTCTGATTGTCCTTAGGTTTATATCTAGTATCTGTATGTGTGTACATGTATCTATCTGTGTGTTTTTATGTGTGTATATCTTGTGTGTACGTACATGTGTATCTGTTAATGTGCATATGTGTATACTTATATCTGTATGTGTGTGCATGTGTATGTATGTGTATATGTGTATCTGTGTGTATCTTTATTGTGCCTTTTCTTTATTCTTTTTTTAATTCTGGTTTGTTTGTTTTCTAAATAGAGAGAAAAAGAAAGGAGTGAAATTGGGCTGGTANGGAGGTAGGGAGAGTCTCTAAAGAGTTGGGGGATGGAAAACTATTGTCTGCATATATTTTAAGAAAAAAAATTATATATAATTATATATGTGCATATTATTTCCAAATAAAATAAAATTTCCTATCTTTAGTCTAATGTCAAGAACAAATCTCCTTTAAAAATAGATGGAAAAGCTGCATTACCCACATTATAAACACTTAATCAACATGGTTGCAAAGGAAATAGTGCAGAGTCCCTGAAAAGGTCAATCGTTCCAGCCCTGAGGTAGAGGATGGGAACATAAGTCAAAAGCAAAAATATAACTGAAGCTCCCTGTCTGCTTTGTATGCTGATTNCAGTAGTCTTAAATAAAAACTTAAAACATAAAACATAAAATCAGTATTAACCTAAAAGAAGAAAAAGAAAGAAAAACTATTCTAAGATACCAATTTAAGTTATAGTAATTGGATAGTACTTACTAAATTACATTTAAAGTATAGGAAAACAATTCCAATAATTTTCTAGATACCCCCCTATGTTTCANAAATTTATTTCTATTACATTCCTTTTGTTTTAGATACTATGGTATTCATCTTTGCAAGCCAGTTAACTCACAGGAGGCAGTGGTCAGATGTTGGGGTAGCAAGTAGTGNATGAAATAAGGTTTACGAGTAGATGATCCCATGATGCTTGACCAGTACAATAAATAGGGAAAGAATATTTTCACAGTAGTCAAGCAGGAATGTTGACACAGCAGAACAGGAACAGTCTGGTTCATTCTTAATATCTGTTAACAGAGCATCATAGTTCTTAAAATATCCAAAAATCAGAACACAGTGCCAGTAGGTTTGGGTTGAGGGACATCAGAAATCTGAAAGGCTCTATAAGGCAATTTCATGGGTTGTTCTGCTACATTCTAGGATTCTAGTTAGAAACTTGTCTCATTTACTCAGAGATATAAACACATAAGCTAAAGCTAGAGTATTATCTTAAGAAAGTACAACTGAGCTTTGGGATTAAGTAGATTTGAGGATGTGGTTATAATTTAGCTTTGTTTTGTGTTAGTTCTCATTCCTGAAGATGCAGAGGGAGAGATGGTTTACTTTCTCTGATCCATTAAATTTTTTAAAACACAGAACAAAACTCAAGTAGAAGTTTTGATCTTCAGAATGTTCTTCTCCAGGCAGAAAGTAGTGCATTTAGCAGGGCCTTGTATTCCTAGGGAGTAGATTGCTTGATTCATGATTTAATAAAAACTTCAAATAGGCCACAGAAGAAAAGTGTTACCGAATACTTACAGAGAAGTAGAGACAGCTTTATATTTTCTGTGAATCTGGACAAACATCTAAACAAAACAAATCAAACCAACCAAACAACAACAACAAAACAAACAAACAAAACTGGCTAACTTTGAGATCCTGTGACCCAGAAAAAGATAGCAAGAGATTGCAACTTCCTGCCTCTATGTCCACATTGGAACAAGTAAAAGCAGAAGAGCAGTGGGGGGGGGGGGTGTGTGTCCAGCTTTAGTTCCTCTCTACAGAGTCCAGATCTTTCCAGCTCTCCTCTTCCAACCAAAATTAAAAATTTGACCAATTTCTGTATGCATGAATGTCGCTTTACTCTTAACAAGCAAATCCAGGGCACTGGAGATCCAGCTGGTAACAATGAGGTTCTTAAGTCCATTTATGGAGTTCGTTTTATTTGAACAACATACTTTCACAATTATCCTAGACATTTCATGAAAATATGTTATCTTGATATATTTAATATCCCAGAAATTACTGCTAATACAGAATCCAATTTTTTTCAATCAGTGGTTTTTCTTTCCCTAGTAGAAACCAAGCATTTCTACATTTATCTCCAGCCAGAAGCACAATGCATTAATATTCAGGAACATTTATAAAGAACAGGGGAAATCTTACACTCATTGTCNTTGACCCCCCAAGTAGTTTGCTTCAGGTTAGTGTTTATTTTCTTCAAATATTTACATTCTTTTGTAGCACATTCTGATGTTGAATTGTCTTGACTATTCCATCTAAATGAATAACTAAGAAGAATCTGTAAGCTTGTATTAGCAAGAAGGCTGACTTATGAACATTTAAAATATTCCTTATCTGATTAAAAGGATTAAAGGTGAAACCAATACAAGAAGAAATAAAGATAATGAAATATAATAAACACCAGGAAAAGACTGATCAGCCATCTCCATGTCAGTAGTCATAATGGTAACTGAGGCAGAACTTTTTTACAATTTATATTTTAAAAGAAATTTATTTATGTTATATTTTTTAAAGAGCAGTTCTGAATATGACAGAANAAGTTCTGCTTTCCATAATTAAACCTTAGTTTTATACCATAAAGAAACCATTTTCAATTGTTAGTACAGTATAGATTGTGTTGCATTACTTCCTTGAGGACCAAGACGTATGAATAAATTAAAATTTGGTCATAATACTGTCCTAACATGTATTCCCTTTCTAATAATCACCAGAGGTATGTTGCACAGAACTCACACTGTGAAATATTCTGAAAATCAATGCAGAATATAATGAATTAGGAGCAGCACTTCCAGGCATAACATTTTAAGGCTGTGTGCATGTGTGTGTCCATGAGTGTGTGTATTTGTGTGTGCCTGAGGGGAGGATTTATGGAAGAGGGAGAATAATTTGCAGTTGCATGTCATTTATTATGTGCCAAACTTATTATATATGTTTTGTATAAAATTATATTAGTTTATGCATATGAAAACAAATTTATTTCTTAGAACAATACTATGTATAAGACATTTTTATTACTTCAGTGAGACAAAAGGACACAGAACATGAAACATACCTGGAAAAATCTAGAGGCAATGCAAACACAACCTGAGAGGAAATACCACGACTTCTNCTGCAACACTACAGTCCTAGGCTCTGGAAGAGTGGAAGTCTCTAGCACTGAGACAAGGATGCTTGACCTTGTGGCCTTCACTATCTTTAAGATTTTCAGAAGGGGGTATTCAGACTCTAGACCACAAGTATCCTGNCCTGCCAACCATGACCTTAGTCCACAGGATTAAACATGATCACAGATTCCATCATATATGCATCCCATACAGTGTACTTTAGAATCAGGATGTCTAAGAACAATTGCAGCAGTGGGGAAATGCCCACTGTAGGGGAATGTGTAAGTGAAAGATATCCTACATAAATGAAANCCTCAATTTGATATGTTGTACACATTTCATTTTTTATTTCAAAAATAATGTACATATAAGAATATTTTAAATGATATAAGTTACAAGTTTCAAAATACTAGCTTCTTAATGCCAACTACTTCTATCTCCTTCAGAAACCAACCATATTATTTTGTTGTCTTAATAGATCATCCAGCAAATATCTACTTTCTGTTAATTTGATCCTATCACACCAAGCAAAGCCTGCCACAAGCTTCACAAGTGCTTACTAAGTAGTCTGTAAGGCTAATGACATAAAAACAGAAAAAAAGGTTTATGCATCTACTAAACACTNAAATATTATGCCTCACAATTAGGGAAGGAAATTGATTTCCACGTAAACAATTCAATTGGTTGTTGTATTTATAAAATAGTTTCTTTGTCATATTTACAGGTAATTAACCAAGATAAAATTGTGCAATTGATTTCCTTAAGTCTTCCTCTCATGGGAAGGAATTTAACATAAAAAGAAATGATTTTTTTAAAACATTAGTGTACAAACACATTTAATTAAATATATGAATTAGTGTGCTTGTATTCTGAAATATTGAAAAGTGTGATGGCCAAAGTGTAAAAGATATACTTCTATAATTTCTCTGTAGATCCAATACAGTATTGTGATTAAATTAGCATTAAACTTAGAGATCATCTTCAATAGAAGTACACATTCTCCTGAAACAATACTGTTATGTATGTTCATATTCTAATGAGTCTGTAGACATGTTAGGATCTTCTATATAAAAAGAAAATACAAATATTCAGCTTAATAAATGTCCTAATTTAGTGCCTTGTATATAGATTGTTGATCTTATTATGACATTATTGGGAAAGAGCTATATTTTACTTATTCCCCTAAGAATGTATTGAAAACATTCCAAGATCAAACATTTCTGTTATTATAATATACTTTTATTATTTCATTCATTTACTCATTTACCTGTTTCCTCAGTTAGTATTTCTTTCCCACCTTTTATGCTAAGCATATAAGCACTGTTCTACTTACAAATGAAAAGCTAAGAAAAAACCTAAAAAGATTTCAGCCTGTAATGAAATCATGAAATTGAGCACTAAGAAGCAATGCTGGGAACATCTACATTGATCTGGGCTCCAGGCTACCCTATTTGTCCCCAGTGCACCAGAGGCCCCTAACCTCACCTGTGGCATTGCTGCATCCTGATGCTCACTTTCACTTCCGCTTGGCAGCTCTGTCATTTCTATCCTCTATTACCT
>LZPO01036841.1:0-12385 GCA_001675575.1 Neotoma lepida | reverse complement strand
CCAACAATCATACAAGAACTAGGTCTATGTTCTCAATCTTGCACAGAGAAGAAGCTCAGCAAGATCAACTTGCCCAAATTCACAAAGGAAGGAAATGGACCAGCTAAGACTCAAAGTTAGACTGTCTAGCTTTACTCTACAGCCTGTACCAACTGCAAAGCAAGTGTGCCTCAGCTCTGAGGTGTTTGCTTTCTGCGTCTTGCTTGTTTCTGAAACAGGGTCTTGAACTTGAAGAACTTTTCTTATCCTCAAACTTGTGGACTGCCTGTCTTAGTCTCCCAATACTGGCATTACAGTTATATATCACCCTACAGTATCTAAGGTATTTTTACAACCTCAGCACTGAATAATAATTATACAAATGAAAATCAGTTAAATTGTTACTTTAAATACACATTAAAAACTATTCAATTAGGTGGTGTCAATTTTGTTGGGATAGCTATAATAAACTCATCGGCATTTAGGATAACTTTCCATGCAAATATTAAGGTAAAACAGATGTTTCTCCCCACCTTGAGTTTATTAAGCCTTCTTTATAATAACTTGAACAGTCAAAAACTTGACTTGTACCATAGTGAAAAAGTAATTTTCAGCTCCTAATAATTCAAATTATCCTAAATTCTGGGGAAATAGAACCCAGACCAACATCCTATTAATACATTCTAAATGAATGCACAATGCAGATTGCTGTGTAAAGCCCAAAGATGAAACAAAGCTGATTACACATGGGCATGGCCTGGCACCAATAAAAAGTACACTAGTGTTACAAGTACACAATCTCAGGAGTGGGACCTTTGTTCAGAAGCACACTACATCCCTTCATCACCGAAGCATTCTACTACTTAACTGGGATGCTACTAATCATCAGGGGCATCATATTACCCACAAGTCCTTTCCTGACTGTGACCTTGGCTTAATACATTAATTTCATGGTGACTGTGTTTTAAGATGGGGTCATGTCAATAAAGAATACTGGCCATAACCTCTAAAATATCCAGGTTTCTGAGACCATAGGGCACTAGAAAAAAACATCACTGCTAATTGCCATTGCTAGTTTCAATAAGGATATACTTTTTAGTCTAAGCATAAGTAGCATTAAATAAGTCTTCAAAGAACATACAATGAATGTAAACAAAAATAAGAAAGCTTTTAAATATCAGTCTTTATTTCTACTCCAGCTCAATTAATAAAGGCAGCTTCAAAGCAGTATCTTTTATTTACTAGCTTTCTTCTTTGTCTATCAAAAATAAATAAAATTAGTATAGAATGTCTAAATCATTCTTCAATTCTGCTAAGGACATAACCTTTAACACCAGATTAAAATAAAGTACTAAGTGTGAAACCCAATACTGCTTAGCTTTGCATACAAAAATCTAATAAACATAATATTTCAAAAGAAAACAAAACAGCCTGGATTGCTTCCACTCATTTTCATGATCTCATCAATAGATTTCTATGGCTTTGGCTACATTTGCTGGTGGAATTTGGCATCACTCATTTACAGTCTGCATCGCCAGTTCGTACAAGGTAGAGAAATACTCTTTACTCACTCCCTCACTACTTCAAAGCACTTCATTTACTATCCCAATAGCTTTCCTGAGAAAGCCATCAGTCAAAAAGAAAGCAAAGGAATCCACTTTTTAAAAAAAATCATTTATACCAGCCTGTCTTAAACAAGCATGCTGTTTCTAGCAAAGTCTTTGTTTCATAAAGAATATATTTTTTGAGCCTATGCAGTGGTACATACCTATAATCCTAGCATGCAGTGAGTGGAGGCAGGAAGCTTGAAGAGTTTAGGTCACTTGGGCCACTTGAATACATAGCAAGTTTCAGGTCAGCCTGGACTATATAGTAAGACCATGCTTCAAAAACAAAACAAAACATTTTTTTTCCCTCCCCATTCTTACCTGTGAAAAAGTCAGAACTTATTTCTACTGGATTTTATTCAGAGCATATATATCAACTTATTCCTAAGTCTCTAATGTCTAGCCTCTTCTTCGAAAAACACTAAATTTAAATATAGGAAAGATACTGCTGACATCCTCATGGTTGCCTTCAAACGATGACAAGGATGGAGGATACAAAAGGTATCTCTTAATTATAGTTTAAAATACAAGGTTTCCACCAGGCATGGTGGCTCCAGGTCAACCAAGGCTACATAGTGAGACCCTGCCTCCCTCCTCCCCACCAAAAGTTTTCAAGGTTAAAAAGAACAAGTGTTTCATTACTTAAAAAAATGAGTATAGTCTTCTACCCCTTCCTCCCTTCCTAAAACTTATATTGTAGCTATATCACCAGATAACATATTTATAGGATTTGAGAATTATTTTGGTCTTAAAAATATGGCAGTCTAGTGCTCAGAAGCTGAGAGGGCTGGTTGAACCGGTTTGCAGTTGTCTTATTAACAAAGACCCTAACAAGACAACATAAGGTCAGATTCAAATTTCTTCATTAATAGTAAAGAAATGTGTGTTTGGCCACTTAATAGTTGCCAGTTCCCACAGATGGTTAATTTAACTAATGATACTAGTCATGAAGGGTGTCATTGCCACTATTCACAATGGACACTGCTCTTTCAGCCATGAAGACAGAGGACACTTGAGAGAAGCTACTTCTCTCCCTGGTTTATCTGTAGGACAGTAGCTACCATGGTTTAAACAATCCTTTTAAAGACAAAACAGGCTCTTCCAATCCCAAACTTCTCCATACACCTAATGAGATAAAAGCAAAATGCTCTTACCTCTTGGGTTCCTTAAAGTGTTCAATATCCATAGCCCTATAGTTCTTAAAAGGCTAATCAATTCCTTATATGCAACAGTAGGCACATTCAAATTAGGGCAGACTATTCAAATCATATTGCATTTCCTACTATGCCAGAGTACCAGAATGCTCCAGAGCAGGCCTTATTTATTTGTTATGGTGAAATACCCAAAACATAAAATGTATCAGTTAGCCATCTCACTATGTATCTCTACCTAGCCTGGAACTCACTATGTAGATTGGGCTGACGTCAAACTCAGAGATCCACCTGCCTTTGACTCCCAAGTGCTGGGACATAAGGCACATGTCACCATACCCAGCCCAGTCATTTTTAAACACATGAATCAATGCTGTCACATATATTTACCAGGTAGTTTTATTTTACATTCTGGCCTCAATGTCTGTATATCCAATTTGTCACTGCTCGATATTCACGGCTTCAGATATAAATGCCAATCTATTGTCAGGCAACCTCCTGGCTAAGTATTCAGAACCAAAGTTCATATAGCACATTGGGGTCTGTCTGCTTGAGGTGAGGAGGCACTAACCATCCAAATCAAGCATCGTCCCTTTCAGACAGAAGATAGAGACTTTGATCTTCTCTTCCTTGCCATTAAGCCTTTCTGAAAAGAAGAGACCCACTATTCCCTGACCTTTGGGAGTTTTACAAACTTCAGACTGCAGTTCAGAGCTCAGACAAGAAACTGTCCAAGAAAAACATGCCCCGAGTGAACAGGATATAAACAAAGCTGTAAGGAGGTAATTAACGGTAGAGACTTGACTCCCTCACTTGCGGCTCTGATAACAATCTGGCATTTTATCAGCAGGCTCTTTTATCTGCAAGGATTCAATGTGTTCTGCTGCCTAGAACTATCTGGGGAGGGACAAAGACAAGCTTTCATCTTGAAAAGGAAATAGAACTACATCTCTGAAGGGTAAGGAAGAGTCAAAGCTGTAAAAAGGCCTCCAGTGATTTCTCTGACAGGAGAGAGGTAGATGGAAAACAGGATGCCACTGAAAGCACAGGAACCAGTTCTGGTGGGGTAAAGTTATGGTGGTCCTCTACCAGGCACAAGTGTGAGGATGACAACATGTTTTCTTGTTCCCCGTTCTGCATCTTCTGCCAATGTCTTCTAATTGTCTTCTTGTTAAAATCAAAGAAACGTAAACTAACTCCCACTCTGGCTAATGACTTAAGTGTAGTCTGCCTCTCACTGTTTTAAAGGGATCTAAACTATATACTAAATGAATGAAGGTGGCTCAGCTCAAGATGAAGGTGGCATCTGAGAACATGAGGTGGCCTGAGGGCACTGTTTAAGAATACTAACATAATTTCCCATAGGTGTCCACCACCCTCAGAGCAAGCTGATCCTTGCTAGGGTCTGCAGCAGCTTAGCAGCACCCCTAAGGAAAAGGGATGGTTACAGGAATAGCAGTGAGCAGCAGAGTGTTCTCTTATTGCCCTCTAACTCAGTTCACTCCATGGACTGGTTGTAGGACTCAGAAAAAAACAGGCTTTGGATTCCCCATCTTACTTTGAATTCAGGAATATTTATCTAAGGTAGTCAGGATAGCCACCCACTCTAGAATCCACAGCCTGGGGCTTCTAAACCAGAGCATAATTGCCCAATAACACTAGTTACCTTTGCCAGGCCGTGTTACCTTTGCCAGGCCGTGTGCAATCCCACAGATCCTTAGGGGTGCTGCTAAGCTGCTGCAGACCCTAGCAAGGATCAGCTTGCTCTGGGGGTGGTAGACACCTATAGGAAATTATATTAGTATTCTTAAACAGTGCCCTCAGCAATCCCACGGCATCCTTTAGGTTCATATCCAATTCCCTTGTGACACCAGTGCTTTAGGAGAGGAGGGCATGGGGAAGCTGCTCTGTGGGCTGGTTTACAATGGAGAATTCTATAAAGTCATGGCATTCTAAAGCTGCTACTTTAGGGACATGCTCAATGAGGCAGCAGAATGCAAATCTCTCTCTAGGAAGTCCCTAACCCCCACCCCTGCCTGGGAGACAGGGTCTCGCTATGTAGCTCTGGCTAGCCTGAAACTCACTAGATAGACCAGGCTGGCCTCAAACTCACAGAGATCCACCTGCCTGTCTCCCAAGTGCTGGGATTAAAGGCGTGTACCACCATGTCCAGCAAGAATTCCATTTCTTTGTAAGTTTCTCTTAATTAAAGTTATATGGGTTATAATTAGTATATTAATTTTGCATTTTTGATTATTTTCTCCACACCCAAATAAAGTATACCTTAAATTTTGGTTCTGTAGGAAATAATGACTCTTACAGGGGAAAAATGAATAAACAGTCCAATAAGAAACAAACTAATACCACTCATCCATCACCCACAAGGACAGCTCAAGGGACTCTCTTAGTGTTTTGAAAATATTTTCTGCCCACTATTTGTAAATTATCTTCTTGTCTGTGTAATACATCTTTCAGTAACAACTCAGCTTTTTCTTGGCTATTTGGATATATTTCCATGGTTTGGACCAGAACAGACAACCTTTTCTAGTACGGCTGGCTGCAGTGATCAAAACTGGGTAGGCTTCCTTACATGACAGCGCCTTCTAGACACACAATAGTTGCGTTGATGAACATGGGATGACAATACCCTCCCGGGGGAGGGGAGGCACACCAAACTCTGGTTTTGTGATTATTCACTGAACTAAGTTCGGCCAGTGGAGAACAGAAGAGGGACTTAGTACATACAAAACATAAAATTGACAAGAAAAGATTTGAACCCATTTCACAGGCCTTAACCCATTTCACCAGCTGCTACTGTTAGGGCCCCTCAATATTGTTCCCTGAGGTCCCTAGATGCACTCTGGAGCAATGAAACTCAGTTAACCACCCTCCTCATCCACACTGGCCTTTTCGTGAGTAGGTTTAGGATTGTCAGGTAAGAAAACACAGGCAATTAAAAATATTTGACTATATACTGATAACCATGTGATTCTGTTCTCTAAGACAGTAAAGATGAAGAAGGAAATTAATATATATGAATAGAGTACTTTGTAAACTTCAAATCCTTAGGTAAATGCAATGTTACTATTGGTTTTCCTTCACTCTCAGCAACCTCAAAATCTTTCCAAAATTATATAAAGCATAAACCGTGGAAACTCAAGACGACACACTAGAGAGTCAGAGAGGAAGCTTTTCTAATAGTTTTGAAAGCATGCACAGACAGCGTCCCACAAACAATCTCGTTAGGACTGTATGCATCTCAGCCCCAAGACACACTTGCAAGTGTACAGTGACCCTGAGCTCCCAGTCAAGGAAGATGTCTTCTGTAAGAAAGTCTCAGTATTTCTCAAGAATCTCAGAACTTCAGCTGAGCAAGTTTGATTTAGTGACCTGTCACCAGTATGTGGGCTCAACTGCACATTTTTCTTCCTTTAGTGCTCATTTCAGATTGGAAAATGAGACCACTGCCAATGCCATGCCCCAAAGGAGAAACATCCAAGAAAACAAGGCAAGCCCAAACACCTGTTAGATAAGACTTAGGGTTAGCCTTTGGCACACTGAGAACTAGCTTGTCATGATTCACAGATAAAGCATCAGAAATAGGTAGGTAGGAGAGCCTGTTGTTGGGTGAAGAACTAGGAAACCCAAGGTAAATGGGCTCTGGAGCCAGGCCACCTGGGCTCAAACCATGCCTAGCCCACACTAGCTATATGACCTAGGGTGTATTTCCACATCTCCTCTTTGGATGATAGTAATAGCAACAGCAAACTCACACTGTTGTCTTAATGATTAAATGGGCTAATATGCCGATGGGCCCATAATAGTGCCTACTCTGCCATAAACATCTGCTAATTATCATTTATCACTACTTAAGATGGAAAAAATCAGAACAAAAAGAGACAAGAAGCATCACAGTACAGGACACTTCAGATGACAAAACACTGTCCAACTCTCCATTGCATTTTAGTGCCTCAGAGTTCTCGGTAATTCCTGATGAGTGAATGAATACATGGTCCAACCCTGACTCCTCAAACAGTCCCTTACAGACTGTAGATACATCAGACTTACTTCTCCTGGGCCCTGTTATAAGTGCTGCAAACTGTTATTAACCAATGTAATGAAAAAGAACAAATTATTTCAAACTTACTGCAAGGCTTTCAGAAACCAGGGATTTGTTTTGGAGCAATGCTCCTGCCAGTGAGCAAGCGTGACCAGTCAGATCCCTGAAACAACATTCTGTTATGTTGCCTGTGGAGAAGGGGGAGTGTTGACAGCAGATACTGCACTAGAGCCTGGGGGGGGGGTGTCTCGGCCCACGGTGAGCAGAGGCAATTGAAAGCACTGACTTCTGAATGTCTGTGGGATAGGCAGAGAGAGATGACTGTGTAAAGAAAGTCTCTGAAAATGGACTCATAGAGTAAGACTGACTCCTTAGTGTAGGCATGTGGCAACCCCATGAGTGCAAGGGAATGAAAAAGAAGGATGAGGGTAGGACAAGGAAGTGGACAGTGTTTGAAGAGCAGCAGGAAGAAGGCGGAGTGGGAAGGAATGTGAGGAGGAGAGAGAAATAATGACTCCAGGAAGCCACTGTGGCCAGTGCTGTGGAGGAGGGAGTCTGTATGAGCATTGGTTCAGGAGAAAAGCAGAGAGCACTGCAAAGCATTCAGGGGCTTTGGAAACTAGGTATAGTTTCAGTGCAGTGATAGGAAGGGGCTAGGCTGCAGTTGTGCAAGGAGTGAAGGGGGCAGGGCATGAAGTAGGGACTGTGAACACAGAACTTTCTCAGAACCCGATCATAGAACATAAGGCAGCTTTGGGTGGGGAGACAGACAGGTGCCTCTGTGGAGAGGCACCAGTGGTCTCTCTCTCTCTCTCTCTCTCTCTCTCTCTCTCTCTCTCTCTCTCTCTCTCTCTCTCGTAAATACAGGTGATGAAAGTAGACGTATTGGGTTAAACAAGAGCACAGTAGGCTCTCAGTGCATTCAACAGTGGATGAACAGAGTGGTGACGACTGGTTTGAAGGAGGGGAGAAGAGATGCCCGAGTGAATGGACAAGATAGGGACGGGCAAGCAAAAGCATGCAAGTCTTCCCCAAGTCCCAGTGCACTCTGTGCGCTGACATGACTAATGCAGCCGGTTTAACCAGACTGGAGATTCTGTTGTTCCCTGCTTACCTGAGGTCTGCTTTCCATGGTTTCAGTTACCTGTGGCCTCAAAGTACTACTTGGAAAATGTCAGNAATAAACAATTGATAGGTTTTAATTTGTCTATCATTTTAAGTAAAGTGATGAGATCTCATGTCACCCCATACTGTGCAGCTCAAAACATGAACCGTCCTTTCTCAGTCTGTCTCCCAGTGCATATGCTAACCACTTGTGAGCCACTTAGCTATCTCATTTATCGGACTGCCTGCTACAGTGAAACAGTGGTTGGGTTCAAGTCGAATTTTACTTAATGGCCTGAAGCAGAAAAGTAGTGATAAAGCTAGCAATTCAGACCTGTCGAGGAGCAGTCACAATAACTGTAACACACTGTAACAAAAAGGTGAAAGCTACCCATTAGGGAACGGGAAAAACTGGGTTGCAAACCTAAGATTTATGGTAAAGATGAGTCTCCTATCCATGAAACTGTACCAGGGGTGGGGAGATTCATGGAGGTTTTGAGATTGTGCAAAAAATGCAGAAGTTGTACCTTTGGTGTATATGTCTTATGGGAACAAATACAGTGCAGGGTTCCGTACTAACTGTGGCTTCAGGTATCTACTAGGGGTCTAGGAATATATCCCTAAGAATACAGGAGACTACTGTAGTAAAGGTCCAAAGGGAGACAGAGACAGAGAGAGAGATAGAGAGTGAGAGAGACAGAGACAGAGAACCAGGGAAAGATAACCGAAGTCATTTTCCTATACTACTATATTTAATTTTTACTTACTGCTCTGTTCCCTAACTCATACTTTCTGTTTGAAGAGGGAAAAAAAGTACAATTTTGATCTAAAATGTTCATTACTATGAGGGTAAATGAGTGTATATAAGCCAGCATGGGGCCCGATACCGTGCAGCCCTTCAAGTTAGCATTAAAAATATCCATGAACACCTTGGCAAAATTTTTGAGAAAATATTTAAGATTAGGGAAGTGAAAGCTTCATATGGAAAAAAATAATAAAGTATTTTTAAATGTGTGCTGTTACTGAATTTAAAAATGCAACCTCTGGGACAAATATTATTCTTTAGTAAAGTTGCCAGAGATTTGTGATCAGCAGTTTGTCCTGTTAAAACTGCAAAGCATTGCCTTCATGTATTTCCTGGGTCACCCTTAGTTCAGACAGAAGCAAGGCTCTATAATCAGTTCTGAGTTATAAATTCCTTAGTTGGGTCCCACTGTCTGCAGAATGGTATAGCCTCACTTTGTTCTTATATGACACCACAGTGTATTATTTCCAGAAGTCCCCAAAATGGCAGACTAAATTTCCCTGAGATTTTTCCTGCCTTGCTACTTGGGAAAGCCTGCTAGACCTCTGCAACTCACTAGCCTCAGGCCTTGAGACACGCATCATACAACAAAGTGTTAATGTACACACGCTGTCAGAGTCACAGCCTGCCCTTTGTCTCACTGGCCCTACAAAGGCTCTTCAAAGATNAAGACCCCTTTCTTTCCAGCTTACCCACAACTCAACACAAGCTAGATACACAACAAATGTTAGTAAGTACTTGGCTAACCAATCAACTGGTTGGATTCTAGCTTTTCAAGCAAAGGACAGCAACAGGCCATGGATTATCATCACTGTCAGAATCCTCACCTAAGAATGAGACTGTTTGCAGATCTAACCACTTGTTCTAACATGACCTGAACTGGCCTGTCGAGGTAACAGATAACACTGAAGAAAAGCTGGTCCCTACAAGTTTTGTTTTTCTAGCTTACTCTGTCAATGCATTCCATAAGAGGTGAACTCCTCATTCCTGTTGCTCAAAGACATACTTGGAAAAAAGTCTTAAGGAGATCTGGCACCCCAGACTGAGTTAGCCAGGCCCTGCTCTAGGAACGAGGAGGAAAAACAAAAATAAATGAGTTTTTTTTGTTTGCTTGTTTTAATGTCAGAACTCTGGGGGCAGTGGGGGGGCACACAACATAGAAAACATGATTTCATTCCACACGCTCAACTTCAACTACCTCTGGGTGGAGTCTGGAAACTCAGAAGAGCATGAGCACAGCTCTCAACAGAGCTGGATGGGGTCACAGGAAGAAGGAAGCCGAGCAGGTTAGCTTAGCACCAGGAACCCCCTTTCCATCTCTGCTCCAAGGCCTCCCTATAAGAGGCTTAAACTGCTGCCACTAGAGACATGTACATGTCTGCATCACAATTAGCTCTGTGAGCTATCCCCAACAGAGAGAGGAGTGGGCGCCAGTCTCACTTAAAGACAGAAGGAAAATGAGCTGCTGAAAAGTCCCTGAGCAGAATCGAACCTCTGCCCTTTGCCATCTTGTCCAAAGCCTGATCTGGGGTCCATAGTCTCACCCGTTAAACCAAAGAGACAGAGTTCTAGACTGACAGAACAGCAGGTCTCTCTGAGGGTCTCTGTCCCTATGAAAGAAATTCAGTGGAAACCACAGGAGGGCCAGGGAGAGGGAATTCTTCATTTGCAGTTCCAAGAAGGTCCAGTTTTTAGGTGTTTCCACGGCAATGGGCAAGACTTGGGGACTGAATATTTTCTCCCCAGGCCTCTCTGCTCAAACAAGATCTGTTGAGAACTTCGGACAACAAACAGTTATTTATTCCAGTCACTTCAGAAGAGCCACCTCTGACTTCTCAAGACTCAGATGTTCCTTACACTTGTCAGAAAACAAACGTAATTTAAGCCAACATCTGGAATGGAAGAAAATACAGCAACCACAAAAAAAGATAATTAAATCAATAAGGAGTGCTTTTCACACATAACATCACACAGGCCAAGAGTGTCCTCAGAACCATGCAGAACAAAGTTACAGAAGTTACTTAGGAGCTGAGTTTAAGTGGATTCATTCCTGGAGGGGATTGTTTAGTAAACCACCACAACTTTGTGGGCCATGCCAAGATGGCTCCCCCATTCTTTTCTCCGTAAGACTGAGGAACCCATGAAAGTGTATAAATAGGTATAAGACATTTAGAACAAGGCTCATCGTTTGACTCACTGCCCACTTGGGAACTGTGGCTGAGCTATTCAGTGTCCTGAAATAAGACATCTCAAACAGATGCCTTGAGAGACATCCTACTCAACCTCAGATGCATCACAGAGACCCCTTAGGAAGCATGTCCAACATCTGATCAATGAGTTTTCCTCAAGCACTTTCATTGCTGGGCAGCTTGGTATGAGGAAATCTAGTCACGTGTTTGGAGAACACTGCCTTTCACAAAACTCTTCTTTGTCTTCAGAGCTGCGTTCTCTCCTACTTCCCCACTGAGAGGGAAAATGACAAATTATGTGCCTTCTGCCACATGGCAGCCTCTTGAGTATGTGAAGACCATTACCATGTTGCCTCTACCCAGTCTTCTCCGGTCTAACTGCTTCCAGATGCCTCGCTTCCTCCACATTGTGGACACTGCCCCAGATAAATATTAGCCTATCAATGACCCTCCTAAAATGGGGACCCCAGAGCAGAAGAATAAACAGAAGGACCCACGGGTTCAGGAGGACGATAGCCAAGCTCTGCTCTCCCACAGCAGCAAAGCCAGCACACTGCTCCTGGTGCTCAACCATGCGAAAGCTGACATCTCTCAATCCTAACATGGTACATATCTCTAGTCTCAAACCAACAATACAGTTTCCCAGAGATATTTGGAACATATCTTTAAAAAAGTTCTTATTGTGTAGAATTCAGAGGACTGCTCCAGGAGTCAGAGTTCTCCTTTTACCATGAGGGTCCTAGCTGGGTGGCCTCTACCTATTGAGCCAACTTGCCAGTCTCTACTTTTCAATCAAGGAATATATCAGACATACAAAAAAAGAAAAAAAAGGAGTATAAAGACTAATAAGACATTTAACCATTTGCCCAGTACCAAGCATTAAAAAAAAAATACCCATCATAAATAAAATTAAAGCTCCTCAGTTGCCTCCATTCCCCAAGCCACACAGAGGTAAAGGGTGTGGGTCTGAGTTTGTATTTGCTACTCTCATTTCTGAAGATTTTTGCATTTTTATTCCTTTGACTATGCTACACACACATTTTATAAGTTGCAGCCGAGTCTATTTTCACTTAAGTAATTCAGATACTGAATAAAGCTGCACATCCACCAGCATGGTAATGTCACTCAGACACGACTTATTCTTGGGGAGTCATTCCTAGTTCTCAGCAACTAAAGCCCAAAGTACTTGTAAGTGCTACACTTAAGAACAGCTGGAAATAACTGCTATCAGTACAACTATGTGGTCATATAAAAATATGCCTTCTCCTTGCTTTTGAAGGCTGCTGGCACAACATTTCCATGCCCCATGGCCCCCAAATTGCTGGCATGATTCTGAGCTGACTTTTGAACCTGTGTCTATCAATTATTTGAGTCCTAGGACATGCTCTTACTCACAGAACACAGTGCACTCTTCCTAGTACCCAGCCTTCATCTGGCTTCAGGGTTTGCCTTCCCATTTACTGGCAGAGACATGTCAAAGCAAGTGCTAA
>LZPO01036840.1:0-12402 GCA_001675575.1 Neotoma lepida | reverse complement strand
TCACAGAGTCTGAGGCATTTTCTCCTACCTAGGTCAGAAGATGACGTGAAAGAAATTAGGCAGATATAGACATCTGAGCGATTCGGAAAGTGACAGCATTTCTAGAGGTCCTCCAATGCAGTGGTTCCCAACCTTTCTGGTGCTGTGGCCTTTTAATATAGTTCCTCATGTTGTGGTGACCCCCAATCATGAAATTATTTCATTGCTACTTCATAACTGTTATAAATCCTAATGTAAATATCTGATATGCTGGATATCCAATGTGCAACCCCAAAGGGGTTACAACCCACTGAGAGCCACTGCTCTCGTGTGTGGTCTTCTCTGCAATGCTCAAGTACAGACCATCAACAGTCACAGGATATTTGGTTTCTTGTAGTGGGTGGTAAAGCTGAGAAGTGAGAAGACTCAACAGAAGTATCTCAGGTCATTGATGCTATCACAGAGCACGACCAAAGCAGTGTTTATGTATTACTGTATTAAGGAGGTCTGTCCTTACATTGTGAAAGAAGAGGTTATTTTTATCCCATGAGAAACATATTATCTTTGCTACATTTTTGTATAAAATGTGTAGTAATGTAAATTGGTATATGGAAAGATCTGGTTCTGTTGAAATAGCAAGAGAATAAAATAGCAAAAAATGCACAAAATGGAGCTATTAGATACCCTTAAATGCTTATAATTAGTAGGATTAAGCAATTACATGATTGAGTACTTTGTCAGGAAATAGAAAAGTACACTCAAGCCTAAAATAAAAATTATAACACTAAAAACATAGTTAAAATTAAGATCTCAGTGGATGTATCAAGATTAGGGAACTGAAGGGAAAATTAATGAAGAGGAAAGTGAGCCAGAAGAAAATAAACAGGAGTAAGGAAAGACAGTACAAAAGGCCAATGCAGGGACAAATAGGATATATTAGTAGATTCTAATACATATATTTGGAGTATTAAAAGGAGAGGAGAAGGAAGTGAACAAATGTTAGCAGGTATAATATCAGAGAATATTATAAAAATGTCAAAAGATAACGGGACCATCTGAAAGAAGAACTGTAAATTTCAAAGAGGATGAATGTAAAAAGTATGACACAGAACCAAGCAGAAATATTCTCAGGAATGTCATAGTACAAGTTTTGAAAACCCAAGTTGAATTCTGAAAGGAAGCAAACAAGACAGAGTAACTTGGAGTAGTCACATGACTATCAAATGCTCAATAGAAATGATAGAACTAGATGATAATATGAAGAATAATTTGCAATCTCTAAATAAACTGAAATCTTAAAATTCAAATGCAAGAGTTTTATCATTTAGAAAAATTAAAGTGTTTTTGACAAAGACCAAAAGATTTGACTGTCAGTAGGATATATCAGTCAACTTCAAAGGAAAATGCGGAAAGATACTTAATGCAAAGAAAGGCTTCCGTTGGAGAGAGGGGTGGATGAAAGAAAGTCATACTGGGCTGTAAAGTCCCAAAACTCAGATTATACATGTGTGAAATCATTAAAGAGTAAAAAAACAAAAAATATTCTTAAAAGAAACAAAAATTGCATTGAAATTTAGAAGATAGGTTTTAATTTTTAAAATGCTCATCTGTTAAGTAAGGTAAATATTATTATGTATTTATAAATTATTAAATTTCATATTCATCCTGCCATGGAACTCATTAGTGACAGAAAAAGAATAAGCCTTGTATGCTAGACTTAGGGTCTAAAAGAAGGTGAGACAGAATAGTGTTAGAGTGACTACTGATGTTGGAGAGTAGAGTGAGAAACTGGTACACTAGATTTTGGTGGTTTTGGTAAAAAACTCATTTAAAATAATAAACCTAATGATTTGTCCTGGGCTGCCTGAGCTGATGTAGTCATCTGGGGCAGAACCAGACAAGCCAGTTCCTATTAACTTGACCAAGCTTCCAGACATCTTAGTGATGGACCATCATGTCTGACATCTCCATGGAGGATGATCTCAGAAGCAAGGCTATGACAACCAGTCTCTAGCTAGTGAACTAAAAAGCAAGGGTAAGTAGAGACAGAGGGCAACAATAGGTTCTAACATGAGATAAGTTTGGAAATTAAAATCTAGGAACTTTGAAGTTGAGAAAAATGGCAGGAAATAAACTTGTTGATGAACCTCAAAATTACTTAAATGGAAAAAAAGACCTCAAAGAAAACAAATATAACAATGCTGTCATGAATACATCATAAATAGATTTATAAAAAAGATGAAGAAAAAGGTCAGAGAAATTTTAAGAAACATATTTCAGTTCACCACAATTAAAAAAGAAATGAAAGATAATTTAATAAAAATAGTAAGGGATATACATAAAATATAAATCTAGTCAATGAGTAAATGAAATGTGAGTGACCATTGAGAAAGGGCATTTACATTATTATTTAATAACAGGGGCTTAGGAGGTGTTGTTCACTACAGAGATTTTATATACCTTAAAGAAGTTTTGGATTTGATCACCAACACTGCATACAAATGAAACAGTAGGAATGTTACCTGCTCAGTTTACCAGCTTCAAATGGTAGTAAAGGCTGTATTTTCACTGGAAATTACAGACTAATCCCAGGACTTGGGAAGGTGAGACAGCCTGGGCTACGGAGTGAGACCCAGTCTCACTCCTCAATCCTCTAAAAAACTTGTTCCTGTTGAAAAAAGTAATTCTTACATAAATAGCTCAGAGATAGTGCAAATGGAAACCTTCTTCTCATGAGTTATAAAGATAATTGATGGATATCTTAGCCTAGCAAGGATAATAATTGGAAATATAAAGACCAATCAGGATCACACTAAATATTTCAGGACTATTATGTATTAACACAACACATCAAGAGCTTAGTAGGCACAGCTGGGTATCTGTAAATCTTGTTAAGTATCTCAAAAATAAAAATATTTCTAATATCTCATATTTAATAGTGTCAGGAATGAGACAAAATTTGTTTTGTGACTATTACCTTTCAGCATTGCACTGAACTCCCCGTAATCCAATTAAGTAACACATAATGGTTTAAAAAAAGGATGAAATATGTGTTAGTGTGATTTCAAAAACAAAATCTAAGAACCTTCAAGCTTAAGAACCCTCCTAATTCTCTCTCTTTAAGAGAATCTTCATAATTGCATTATGAAGATTTTCTTGTATTTTTAGGTATTTAATAGTATCATTGGGAAATGCCTACAATTTTTCCTCAATGCCTGTAATTTTTATACCTCCAGCTCATTAATCTTGCCTAATAGAGATGCTTAAAACTTCAAGAGCAAGTCTGTATAATAACAGTGCAAAGAGTTACACATATCTTGCTCAACTTTAACGTACGTACTTCCAATATTTCCTTAATTAAGCATGATGTCATATTTATAGGCAGAAGGTAATATATTGTTAATAGAGTTATTTCTTAGATCTGTAGAGAATAGGTTTCAGATCCTGCCATGCATAAGAAAATCCATATATGCTCATATTCCCTGTACAAAATTCTATAGTGTTTCATATAATCTAGAACATCTCCTAACATATTTGAGTTTTATCTTGATTACATATGATTCTGATTAGAATATTAACATCTTACAAGTGATAACATTCTATTGTTTAGAGAACAGAAACAGGGAAATATCTACTGTGTGTTCACTATAAACATATTTTTCCTAAATTTTTGATGATGGGGTTGGCTGAATTTGTTAATGCCTATGGATACTGCAGTTCACCACCATATCATAAACATCATAATAAAATGTCTCATTCATTTCAAATTCTAAAATTCAATGCCATTTTAGAATTCTGACTTCTCAGTTTCATTTTTCCCCAATATTCAAAATGTTTTTCTACTACCTTCTTAGTGTTTGTCAGAGTTTTTAAGCAATCAAAAATCGCAGCAGACTTCCCCACTTACATTTCATGTGTTTATTTTGTGTTTTTGCATGTGTAGGGTGGAGACCAGAGTTAGATATCTAGTCTCTTCCTCACTAGCTATCCTCCTGAGATGAGCCATTTTGTTTTGTTGACTAGACTTATCGGTTAGCAAGCCCAGTGGCCCTCTGTCCTTGCCTCTCCATTGTTGCGATTCGGGTACCTGCCTTCATACCTGGTTTTCTGCATGGTTCTAGAGTTTCAAGTTCAGCTCTTCATGTTTGCACAACAAGCTTGTTAGTGACTGAGACATCTCTCCAGCCCCTCCTCTGACTCTTGCATTCAATTCTACCTCTCTTTTCATTTACCAGGACTTTTATGGTCACAATGGGATCATACGAAGAACTCACCATACTACAAAGTTCTTTTGCAATGTAGTAGTATGACATTTTCAAAGTTTCAGTGAGGTGTATACAAAAATCTTTGATGGCACTGTTATTTGGTTTACTGTTATATGGAAATGAGGAAGAGTGGGCACAATGGGCTCTTGTACTTTATTCTCTTTGCCCATTGAACTGTCCATATAATCTGTGTTCAGCTAAAGAGATGGCAATTACTGCGAGAGACAGGTTCTGCTTCCACCAGGCTTCATCCACTCTTAAGTGGATATTCCTTAGGTAATGACCCGAGGTCTCTTGGCTTTTATTATTGGGTTAACTGTATGCAATTCATATTGCTATCATAAAAGCATAAAGTGGGTCAGACTTGTACATTAGACAATAATCTTCAAGGACAATTTTTAATCAGAACGGATGTTATTTCTTAGTTTATTTCTCATTGCAAATCTTGACCAGTCATATTGTCAATGGAGCATACCACAAATTCATCAGTCACTCTATTAAGGGAATCTTACCTAAAGAAACCTGATCTAACTTCCCTAGCACCATCAGCTGTCTGTAACTTCTCGAATGGGGGTAGGGTCTTTGAACCATTCTTCAATTCTTTCTGCAAAGTTGACTGGTGTGGTCTTGTGAAGTCGCCCATAGCTGTTGAGAGTCCATGGGTGTAGCCTCTCTGTAATGTCCAGAAGACACTATTTTGTAGTAATCCTCATGGTCCTTTGGCTCTGACATTCTTTGTACACCATCTTCTGAAAAATTCCCTAAGCATAGGCTATAGGGGTTATATTCTAGATGTCCATCTTGAGATGGACACTCCATAGTCAATTATCTGCATTTTAATCAGTTGTGATTTTTAGTAATAACCTTTTTCTACTCCAAAAAAAAGATATTCCTTTGATGGGGTAACATCAGTACTGACCTATGAGTATAATATTAAATATTTAGAAGACAATTTGACCTATAAATTTAGCAAAATGGGAGTAGCAGGTTCCTCTCTAGGGTCTCTGAACTCTTCAGCCAAGTGTTTGAATGAATTTAGAATACTAGGCATGAGTTACAACAACTGAGTGGGCCTCAAGTCCAATCACAGAACTCTTGACTACCCCAAGATATTAGTGTCACTATTGCCCCAATAGGCATATCTTGCTGGACTGATGACTTTTATAGGTGAACATATTTATAGATGGTAAGGATGGTTGATACATTTTATGTTCCAGCAGTCTATACATCTTCTGACTTTATAAGAACTAGCCATAAGGACAGAGTCTTCAAGGTCAGTACCAGCTTGATTTTTCCAAATCTATGACCAAAGTGTGTGATGTCTTTAGCAATAAGGTCTTAACATCAAGTTTTGGAAGGTACCAGTAGCAAAAGCAAAAGCCTGCTTTGATTGGGAACTTTTTAGACACTCCTGAGCAACAAATCTAAGGTGTTATATAGGATGTATGGGTGAATAATATCGACAGCCTAACCCAATTGTGAACCATTTGAACCACAATAATTACTGACTTGGTAAGGTATGCCCATGGGTACAGTAGTGACATTAGTGCTATGGGGGAAAAATAACTGCTTTCTGGTTCAATATAAGACCCACTTTACATGTGGAAAAATTGCCAATACTGTAAATCTGGTTTAGATCCAATGGTTGAAAGTCTACAGGCCCCAGGCATGAATCTACTACTATTATTTTGCTAAACGAACATTGTATTGAACTGCTCTCTAAATTGATATCTTTCTACTCATGGATTAGTGTAGTTCTCAGACTCCATCAAAGAAGCTTTTTTATGTAGTGTACATAAATCAGAAACTCACATATGCTTCAAGTGCAGAGAGTAAGTGTCAGTGATCTGCTCAGCCAAAAATGGTACATTTAACCCTCCTCACTAAAGCCTCAAGGACCATTTCAGAAGAAGGAACAGAAAGATTGTAAGAGCTAGGGGTCAGGGAGGACCTGAGCAAAACAGTGTCTTCTCAATGTGACAGGACCGCTGTACTCATGAACTTACATTGTCTTTCATTCCCTATACAAGACCAAGACACTCAATATTGTAACATGGAGAAGGAATGAGTTCATAAGCCCCATCACTAACTGAGGAGGTATGGTCATTTGATAACCTCTGGGCAAGAGAGAGTCAGTTTTATTAGAGGGTGAGAATCCTGACAGGTTAGCCATGCTCCATGGATGTCTCCACACCCAGAAGTATATGAAGAGCACAAATTGGACTTGGGTTATAATTTTTAAAAAGAAGATCCAAACTTGGAGTGGTAGGAGAATAAGAGTGGACATAGGAAATGTTAGGAGGGAGAATACAGTGTAAATATGATCAAAACACATGAAATTCTTGAAGAATTAATAAAATTAGTTATTTTAATAAAGATAAAAATTAATAAAACTCCAAATATAATTCTATGTGTGTTTTTCAAAGTGTCATTTTCTGCATTGTCACTGCTAGACACTTTCAGGATTTGACTGGTACTGGGATTTCAGAAACAGGTGTATCTTAGACTGTTCCATGTGCTTTCATATACTTTCTTCAAAGTCCTAAAAACATTAACTTATTTCCAAGGCTTTTGTGTTTCCAATCTGGAAAGATTACAGAAAATTAATAGAATACAAGAAATTTTTTCAGTGCTGGCCCTCAGCCACCCAGTTGTAGTCTAAGCCAGTCTTCCTCCTCCAGGAATGTCATCTAGACAACTTTATGAATTATGAATATAGATCAGTGCTGCCAAAGACCATAACAGTGGAGAGTTGAGGGCACAGGGGTGAGATACCAGTAGAGACAATCTGATGACCAGTAGCAGTGAAATACTGGTTTGTGTTCTCTTGCGGATTCTATCTCTAAGCTTACACTCAGACTATAGACACAGCTGAGTGAATATCAATTGTAGCATTATCCCTTTCCCTTCTCTATGGTGGGGTTGGACTTTCATTTTTCCATTTATCATTTTTATATGTCATTGTCATCTTTTTGCAAGATTTAGCAGTTATCTGATGTCTCTCTCTCTTTCAGTTCCATTTCTGCTTTCACCTTCCTGCACAGTGCATTTACAGTCACATTAAGCACATACTCCAGCATGCACAGACATCAACTTTTGCTATGGAAATATAGAGATGTACAAGATATCTAAAACCTGCCTCCTAGGGGATATTTCTTCTTAAATAGCCATATGAGTGCTAGTTGATTCTTGGGAAAGGCCATGTCCCAAGCCTACACTCCTTCATCTTGCTGACTATATAGGACATACAGCAACAGTTCTTCACTTGTTCATTACATTATTTTTTTAAATCCCCAATAACCTACATGACTATAGCTTAACTTTTATTTTATTTTTGAAAATATGTCCCTTTGTCCCATTGTCTATGCTACCTAGTTTTACTCCAGTGGTGAAATTTTAGTTTCCTAGTACATACCTGGATCTCATCATCATCCCAAATTTGACATGTTGCCCTTTGCTTAACTTATGAAAATAATTTTCTCCTATGTAGTGTATATATGTAGGCATACAATATAGTAAAAGAGAATATGTATGCATACACTATATCTATAGTCATAAATAGACACAAATATACAAGTAGAGAGAAAAATATTCGTGAAAAAGCCCTCTTACCTTTGTGTCTCCATCCATCTCCTGGTTCTCATCAAGTATAACATCTTCTTTGCTTTGTATCTAAATAGTTCTACATCCTTTGCCAAAAGTAATATGAAAAATATGCTTATAAATTAATTAATTAACTTTTAGTAGTAGTGGAGATGAATCCTGGGCCCTCACATGTTAGTTAAGTATTTCAACACTGAGATATATTCTTAGCCCTCTTTTACTTTTTATTATAAGATAAGGACTCATGGGATTCCTCAGCCTGGCTTTGAACTCATTCTGTAGGTGAGACAGGTCTTGAACTCCTAATCGCCACCTTATAAGCCAGTGCCACTATGCTGGCTCAACCCAATGCCCCTGTATCGGTATTCTCTTTCTAAGTTTTTGCTCCACTGAAGATTTCTATTTGATAGATGGTCTTTTGTATTAAATCTGAAAATATGTCTAGTCTCAAACCTGATACTTCATCCTATTTTGGGTAATGATATCACCATTGACTGAATTCCTCAAACTATGAGTCCAGAAATTATCCTTGACAGCCTTCAATTTTACCACTCACATCTAGTTTTGAGGCCATCCTTGCCCCATAACACTCTAATATATTTCTCCCTTCTGTCACTGTCCTGGTTTGTCTCTTCTAACTTAGCTTAGAGGCTACCCAGCTGGGAGTTCTGACCATAAGACACTCCCCTATCCTCCCATTCACTCCTCACACCACTGAAAGATTTGTTTCTCCAAATAAAACTCCGATCATGTTGCATCAGTTCCTTGCTTAAAATACTTGAGTGGCTCTCTAGCCTGGTGGTTGAAGTCCAAATTCCTGAGGATGACATGCAGGGACCATGATGCTATGAGATACTACCTCACTGTAGACCTCAGCCTCCCACTCAGTCAGAACCATATGTCAGAGTACTTTCCTCGCCTCTGCTTTTCCANGTATCATCATCTTTGTGTATCAGTGTTTTCTCATTCTGAAATGCCGTTTCCCCTGCTCAGCCAAGAACTTCAAGATGCAAAGCCAATTTTACCTTCTTTGGGATCTAAGGAAACATTAAAAGTGACCTGAGTTCCTATTTTTAAAACTCTTCTTACCACATGGGTTACATAATTATTGTTTTATTTTGGGTAATTACTCATTCTCTTTTCCATTTTTCATGCTTTCTAAAATTCACATTCCTTTTAATGGTCTATAAGGCCATGTTCTTGCCTTTGGCTCCTTTCCTGACCTCATTTCCTCCCACCTTCTTCCCAGCTGACAGTGCTCCAGCAACATTGGCTTCCTTCCTACTGCTGCACACATTCTCATATGAGGTCTTTTGTGCTTGCTGCTCCTTCTCCCTCTTGTCCTCTTCCCTGGATATTTCCATGCCTGGTGCCCTCCTTTCCTAAAGCTTTCTGTTCAGCCATTCCTTCCCTCCCTCTGCAGACTGTTTTTCCTAACTCTGCACTCTGGGATGAGCCACATATTTCTTTGACATCTTGAATTACATTCTCCATAATAATACATTCCAAGATTGACTTCCAAACTGTTAACACTTCTACTTTTCTGTAAGGATAGATGTTCAAATTGTTGATCGTGCTGTGAGTGAGGTGTCCTGGCACTAGCAAAGTACGGCTGGTGTTGAAGTTTTCTTTTGGAAATAATACTAAAGCCAAGATTTCGTGTGAAGGTCATGGTTAAGCATGGATTAACCTAAACTCAAGGAAGCCTTCTGGGATATTTGACTACTGTTGATAGGAGAGCATAGAATATAGCAGAAGCTTTATCTGGGCTTTTCACATAAACAAACATATCCCAAGGCAGTGTAGGAACTAGACATATTTCTTTATAAGCAAATTCCTCACTACAGGTATTGTCATTTACAGGCTCAATCACTTAGATTATAATAACATAATTAAATTGAGATTTGTGGCAGACAATGGATTAGCACTATTGCATTCTTATAGAATTTATCCCAAAATGCAATTTGTCATCAAGAGTAATATGTAATTTAGATGTTCAAATATCTGTCTCTGCCCCCCAAACACTAGAGGATCCTTACTTTCAGGCTGAATACTGGCTTGTGCTGACCAGCATATTAAGCAAGCATCCAGGGATTATCCCAACATCTGCTTGGGAAAGACAGATGTTGTCATTACAAATCTTCGTCCATGTGCTCCTCCATAGTTACAAAGAATTGTTCTCATGCATTGAATTCATAAATGCAAGTAAGAAATAGAAAAATAAAAAAGAAATGGAAGTGTACAGAATGTTCTGAATGAGAAGTTTCATGACTGGAGAAGTAGAAGAAAAAAATAGCAAGGGAAGTAAGGGGTGTGGCAGTGATGGGGAACAAAGTAAGACATTATGAAGGTCTCAAGCTACATAAAGTGCCTTTTGTATAGTTTGTCTCATGTGGGATTTTATCACCACATAAAACTCAATACGCTTGTTTTCACTGCAAGCAGGAGGACGTTGTACAAAGAAGCTGGAGAAACAGCATGCAACTCATAAAAGACATGCAGTTGGAATTTATACATGCATCCATCATGGGGCAGTGTGCAACAAGAGGCAGCTGAGGATGTTTAGTGCCAGATGAAAGTGATGTTTCCTTTCTCACTGCAAAGCCTGCTGGTTGAAAGGCAAACACCTGATCTATTCGAGCAGCACTAAGAGGCATGGCTTCTCAGGATACTTCATCTTTTCCTACATCTTGCCTCCTTGGCCATGTCTTGAGAATAACTGGTGACTACTGTGTTTGTGCCAAGTTTATTCCACCCTCCGAAGACCTGTCCTTACTGGGCTCTGAGATGTGGGAAGCAGGAAAGGACATAACTACCAATGGGTCACTGGTATAAAAATGAACATCTGACTGTGGTTCTCTCAGGGCTTTCCTTTGGAGGTTTGGCTCTGGCTCAAAACCCCTTCTATCTACTGATGACAGATTGTGATATTGTGCTCCAGTTTCATTGATCAAGGCAGCCAGCATGGTTTGTCTTACCTAGATTTGATCTATGTGACAAAGAGAGGGCCAGATGGACCTGGCACAGTGTGATTTGTGTGAGGACCTGACCCCATGTAGGCCTGGTGCTTGCTGGCACTTGAATATTTCATACTCCTGGGTTTATATCCACGTCTTAATCCTGCAGCTGAATCATGGGAAACTTCTCTTCATACAGCTTTCATCAGACTAACCTCCCTTTTCAGAAAGACTGCTACAAACACACTTCCTAAACACACACTAATGATGCAGATTAAGATGATGGGTTGGTGATTTTTCAGGGGAATCTAAAAGCTACAGAAGATATAAGTGATTTTATAAGCCTTTAGAATGCACACTTAGAACGACACAAATGAGGGCTTCTCTCCCATTATGGAACTGGAGTCACATTATCCCCATTGACTCTTGTAATGTCCCTGGCGCAGTACCACATGCAACAGATGCAAAAGGTCACCAGTGAAGAGCAAATTATTTTGCGACAATAGCAAAACTGCTATCTGTGAAGCAGTCCTTCTCACTCTGCATCTGGAGCGTTACCACCTGGATTTCATGGACTGACTTTCCTTTTTATTTGCTGGAGTTTATTTTGTTGAATATGATAAAAAAAAAAAAGACAAAAAGAGCCACAACAAGAAAGCAAGAGAAAGGCACTTTCTCTTTGTTATATTCCCTCAAGTATAACCGAGCATCAGCTAAAGCCTGCATCAAATGGGCTTTGCCTTCCTAAAGAATGTTGCCACTTACACCTCTCCTTGCCCCTGAACTTGAGTGATTTGCTTAGTTAATCAAGCTTAAATAACATGTAGCAGCAAGGGGGAAAAATCACTGAAAACTAGAAATGGCTGCAGCTGTTTTCAGCATTGTAGGAGAATAGAATTCATCTGTGTGGTAGATGCTCTTTTGTTTTTGTTTAGAACAACTTACAGATGGAATTTTCAGATCGTGCAAAACACAATTCCAAAGACTGGTCCAGGATAGGGGTACAGGCACAGGAGAAGCGTTACTTAGAGATCAACTGTCAAAATGTCACTTTTGTGTGTTCCTAGCTTTATTTTGTTATGGACTGGGGGTGGACGGGAGACAAGTGGACTATGCTAGAGCAAGGAGAAGATGGAAATGGAGACTTTCTCTTTATATATCCACACTCATACACAGGCACATAGACAGGAAATTGTGGCCATCTGGATCTTCAGCAAAAGGAGGATTTGCAGGAAATTTCTTAGTGTGGAAATGGCTGAAAATTCCTAATGGCTGTGAGTCATATCAGTTTGGGGCTATTATCAAATCTGAATTAATGTCTCCTATACCTTTAGAGTAGATGTCCCTGTTTGAGTTGGGAGTATATTATACTTGGCTCTATAAGATGACATGACCAGATATCTGGAAAACTCAAGAGACACAGAAGCAAAAGAAAAGTCAAGTAAGGAGATACAAGTAAGGTGATCAGGTGAGTCAGGTGCTTGGGAGACATTATGGGAGGAACTCACTGCACCCATGCACCCATGGAATTGGAAGGGTGCAGACTGTCTCATGCTGAATTATGGTTATAGCATTTTGCATTTTGCTTGGATATTATA